>JAFIRS010006127.1:0-42540 GCA_018342105.1 Gonioctena quinquepunctata | reverse complement strand
GCTATCGCAATTTTTTTTGGGCCCGAGAACAAAATTAACCCCCAACTTGTTAATCAGACTATCACCACCTCACCCAAAAGGGCTCAAAAAAATTTTTATCTGGCAATTTTGATCTTTAATTTATATTTGTTTTTTTCTACCCATTTTAAGCTACAAATTTTTCCCCAACTTTCATTTAGAAATTCTGCTTTTTGATCCAATAAAGCAAACCACAGAAAAATTTTTTAGAGGGGCCCGGAAACTTTTTTCTCCCTTACCGATGCTTTCAAGCTCATCCATACGTGTTCAATTGGATTGAATGTGAAAGGAAAGGGAGGAAGTCTTCCATTTTTTGGGGAAAACCAGCACAAAAGACAAGTTAATTTATATACTTAAAATTTTATCAGTTTTCCCAATTTTTATTTTTTATTGTTTTTGATAAATTTATTTAGATTATTATATGGTTAATTCATGTTGGTATGGATGGTTGATTGTACATAAAGAAGGAAAAAAATCCATGACACAAAATCATATTTACCCCTTTTGTTTATTTTTCCGTCAGCTCCCCATGGGAATAGGAAATTTTAAATTTTGGGCATTTGAAAAAAAATTTAAAAAAGGGATATTTTCATTTCCCTTATTTTTGTTGAAACCCCCCAAAAAATTTTATTAAAAAAAAAAAAAAAAGGGGGGTACTCAGTACTCACCTGCAAATAAAGGACTCTTTTTGACTTTTAATACATCTACACTTTCGGGAAATATTAAAAAAATATATGATCTCCCCATTTCCCTAAATTTTAAAATTTCGATAGAAAAATTGAAATTTAATTTGTTCAATTATAGATAATTGTATCTCGTATTTTTAAATATTTTGGTTCTATAAACTATTTTATTTAAATATTTTTTCGGATCCATTGATTCTACGTATTCAAACATTCATATAAAAATTTAATGTTTTTTTATACTATTGCCAAAATAATTGTTTTGTATTTTTTTCCATTTTTCCTTTTATCATTCTTATATACATAAAAGAACAATATTAATTCAGAGTTATTCAATACCCCTGATATTGTATCCAAGGGCCCCGTAATATGGATATGAAAAGTTTTTTTACCGCGTAGAAATCAAAGACTTCAGTGGGTTTTTCCCAAATTGTTTTTTATTTCCCCAAATTTAAATGAAAAAATTTTTATATACCCTTTAAATTATTTTTTGAAAAAAAATTATTATTTATTGAAAAAAAATTAAAGATATTTTGAAATGGTCTTCGATCATACACCTTTCCTTTTTGGTACCTCCATGGAAAAAAAACTAAGGGGGTGAGATCGGGGACCCGGGTTTTGGGCATGGATATATTGAGTTTTACCAATCCATTTACTCTAATTATTATAGCTGGGAGAGTTCTGGCGCAATTTGGCACTTTTTTTTCCCATGTAAATCCCATAAGAAAATCTAAAAGGTCCAACGTGGTCATTTTGCGACCTTACCTATTTCGATCTTTATGAGACCATCAGGTTCTCGACGTTCAGATCTTCATCGGGTTCTCGACGTTTCGATTAATCTTAGTTCCAACCTTTATTAAGGCCATCATCAGGTTCTCGACGTTTTGAATCACTCTGGTTGTTTACATTAGTTCATAATGTTTCAACAAGGGGGACTTTATCTACTATCACTTGAATATTCATATCCTTGGGGAACACCCATTTTTACGTGCTTGAGGTCTATATTACCAAGGATTTTTCCTATATCTAGTGTATTTTAGTGGTTAACCTGATTTAATATGACTTTTTACCTTATTCCACATAGAGGATTGGACTTTTTTCCCAGATCTAGGGAATTTTTCACGAAGGTTGTGTTCAGAAAGTCGTTTCAGGTGTATTTTTAGGGTTAACCTGATGGATTTCTCATGGATGATTGACTTTTTCCCCAGATCTAGGGAATTTTTTACGTAGGTCGGGTTTAGATTAGTCGTTTCAGGTGGATTTTAGGGTTAACCTGATGGATTTCTCATGGATGATTGACGTTTTCCCCAGATCTAGGGAATTTTTCACGTAGGTTGTGTTTAGATTAGTCGTTTCAGGGGGATTTTTAGGGTTAATCTGATGGATTTCTCATGGATGATTGACTTTTTCCCCAGATCTAAGGATTTTTCATGTAGGTTGATACATGTTTATGTATGAATATAATATTTTTATATGTTGTTTGTGAAGTCTATGATGTGAATTCAGTTGAAGGTTCTTCGATTACGGTTGTTTTGATGTATGTGGTGAATCTAATTTGGTTTGATTTTTTAATAACCCAACTTAACCAAACTCTGCTAACATTGTTATTATATGAGTGTTAGTTCCTTCTGCAAGCATTCAAGTGACGTATATTTTTTTATTAACCCAACCTAACCAAACTCTGCTAACATTGTTATTATATGAGTGTTAGTTCCTTCTGCAAGCATTCAAGTGACGTATATTTTTTTATTAACCCAACCTAACCAAACTCTGCTAACATTGTTATTATATGAGTGTTAGTTCCTTCTGCAAGCATTCAAGTGACGTATATTTTTTTATTAACCCAACCAAACTCTGCTAACATTGTTATTATATGAGTGTTAGTTCCTTCTGCAAGCATTCAAGTGACGTATATTTTTTTATTAACCCAACCTAACCAAACTCTGCTAACATAATAATTCATCATATAATATAAAGGGTGAGTTCCTCTGCAAGCATCAAAACATGTCTATCATGCTTTAAAAAAAAACGTTAAAACGACTATACTCACATAGAAAAAACGTTGAAAACTTGTAGGTGAGCACACATTTTTTATTATTAAACCAACCTCAACCGCTATCACAAACACTATACTATGTAGGAGGTGAAGAAATAAAACATTTTTTGTATACACATTTTATTGATATATAAAAAATATAATAATATATAGTAATAGTAAATAATAATATATAATAAATTCCGAGAATATGAGGTATTCTTGAACTCTGCTCCTCCACTGCCGCAACCCTCAGCGAAATCAATCGATGTCCATCAACTCTTGATCATGGATGGAGTAATGTCCCCAAGGTAGCGTCAAGTGCGATCCAGGACACAAGAATCTCTTATCGTCCTCTCCACTCAGAGCGATTTTTTCTTGTTCCATAGAAAACACCTGGTGTTTTTCACTTTTGATCAATCGTTGACGAACACATTTTCTAGTAGATTTTTCCAAGCATTCCTCAAAGTCTTCGAATGTGATCGCACTATCTACAACGGCTTTTTTCACACCCTTTGCTTTCTTTGTGGTTCCATAATTGAATAGAATTTGAAGAATTTCATCTTTTCCATATCCTTCTTTATCTAAATTGTCTTCAAGTTTTTCAATTTTGTCTAAGGGTGTGAAAACCTTCGTTGCATATAATTTTGATCTGAGGCCAATGAAATCGGTCATAAGATTGCCGTTATTTTCGTCCTTCATTATCCCTAGAACTTTTTTGTTGACTAAAGGTATGTTAAACCTATTGTTCTCAGGATAATCGCTGGTATCGAACATGTAATGACAATCCTCACGAATTATTTTGTAAACATCGGGAACCTGAATATCATATATTAGCGAATCAGTGTCTGTGTATAGAACGGAGCACTTATCTCCAAATCTTTTCTGCATATAATCATAGTGGAAATCATAAATTTTAGTTTTGGATATTTCAAGGATACTAAAGCCTACATATATTGGTTTGTTGAAGTAAATTTCAGTCTTATTCAATTCAACAGCCGTGAGACTTTCATTGAATATAGTGACCGACTTGAATTCTGGTTTGGATATATAGGATTCCGCACCATAACGACCCTCCCATTTTGTTATCAATTTCACGATATTTTTAACGGTTTTGCCGTAAACAGCATTATTCATAAGCTTAAAATGATTTTTTTCGAAATTATTTTCAGCTTTTTTCCTCAATTCTGTATTAAGATCAATGTAGGGCTTGAGCCAAGAAGACTGCTCGAACTGCAACACTCTGTGAACTTTTCTGAGAATGAGACCGTTAGACAAAGCCTGTTTCAGGTTAACATAATGAATGATGTATTTTTCTTTATGGTATAGGGTAGCCATGAGTTTAGTGGGTTCAGACGGGGACAATGATGGTTTCCATGTTTTGGGATTTATATGCTCAGGGCAGAAAGGAATATCTTTATGTTGGTCATGAAGATATTGAGGATAATCTAAATCGATTTCTAGAATATATCCTTTGTTAGATTCATCAGGAATAGAGGTAACATCAAGGTTGGAATCGACCCACTCGAAACCTCCATAAGGCAGAGGCTGAGACATCGCCCAACCGTACTGGTTATTTATATCAAAGTACATCAAATAACTGTCCGGTTTTGATGAATCATATGATGGTAGATATTTATTGTTGGCTTGAGCACGTCTCTTTGAACAAATTTGGCTGAGTCCACCTCGAATACCTTTCTCGATAAAGAGGAGCATGGTATAACCTGGCAGTGTATATGAGTGGGCAGGATCAAGACCATATGTTCTATGGCTACTATCTCGAAATTTTTCAAACACGTCGGCTAGGAGGAGAATATCAGTTTTCATGTACAAGTCTACATATTCACCCAAAGTTGTAAAGTTAAATGCACTCCACACGTTTTGAGCTCTTTCGTATAGTTTTCGTGAGCATGGTTTTTCGGTGAGAGTATTATAGAAATGTTCGATAGAAGGGAGAGTCGTTTCATTGAATTTATCAGAGGAATCAAAATAATCGTAAGGCATAACACCTTTTTTCGTAAGCAAATCGATTTTTTCATTAGAGACCTCTGGAAATTGTGCTCTTAAATTTGGAAATTCTGGTAGGTAGGATGCTAATTTATCTAGAGAGGAATTTAGAAAACGGAAAGAATCAATGAATCGTAAATTAAAGTTTGATCCTCCGATATGTTTAGTAAACGAAATGTAATTTTCTTTTGTAATTGGGAGCAGCTCAATTTTTCCTTTGATTGCGGTGGCTATTTTTTCAATAATGAAATGACTATCATATCCGCTGAGATTATGGAAAACAATGGGGATCATTTTGCTATCATTCAGATTGACATTGCAAGATTCATGAGCAGCACCGCGATAATTTGTAGAATTATTATTATTATTTGTTGGAGAAAGATTGAAATGATCTCTAACTTTTTTATCACCTAAGAAACGGCTTTTCACAGATGTGACAGTGAGTTGCTTGTTGGAATGCAGTTTCCTGTTCAACTGTCATATTCAAATTATAGACACAATTGTGAATAGTCTCAATTTCTTCCGTTAGCTCCAAAAGTTGGTTTGCGAACCATTCCATGGAGTTCTCCCCTCTATACGAACGGTAAAAAGAAAGGGTGCTGTCGTAAGAGCATTTAAGATAGTAGCCAATAGTAGCAGGTTTATGCAGTTGATATTTTACTCCTTCTTGAATTTTGGTTAGAATACTCTCTATGTCGGCATATACAATAAATGGTACTTTTTCTTTGAATTTATAGTCTTTAAATTTGAGAATTGATTTTTCACCGGTTGGCATTTTAATTTTACAATCGTTCAGTTTTAAACATAATTCAGTATGATTGTCTAATTTTTCCTGTGATCTGAAATAATGCAGACATCTATCACAAAAATATTTTTTTCCATTTCTATCACTTAACTGTTTGGAAAGGAGCCTGGATAGATCCTTGATACAACAATAATGATAACGAATCGGTTTGTCATCAGAATATTGGTTTTGTATGAGAAGAAGGTTCACATGTTTGTCTCTTTTTTGTGATGTCAAGAAGGAAGGAAGGACGGAGAAAGATTTACCTGATTTTTTCAATGTATAAACGTTAACCGAAATGTTATTTTGTTTTTCGAAATTTGGAATTTGATGGATGGTCATAGGGAACTGTATCCCTTTAAGCTTCAGAACTTCAGAATAATGGGGATATTTTGATGTACGCTATGCGTCTTTTTTAACGGAAACAAGGCCGAAACACTTGACCAGGCAAAGCAGGCTAAGTCATCATTCATTACGTTGATACAGGCTTTTTTCAATTTAATTTCGGTCGGAAGTTCAATATATGACGATACAATTTGTGGTGAGAATTTATTAATGTTTACCCCCAAGTTAATAATTTTTTGAAGTGCCCACCCGCTTTCTTTTCCACAGAATTCTTCAAGTTCAATCATTATGGGTTTCATCACATTATCCTCAAACCATTTATCCAAGTCAGTGTCATGAAATATAGGAGAATTGGCAGTGGTGAAGTATTTATAATCCGTTTTCACCTCATCAGCCTTTGCGAGTACAAATTGCCCGCAGAATACAAAATTTACCTTATTGAATCAAAATTCCTTAAAACGTCATGGACTCTTCGTTTGAATAGAGATTTACAATCAGAAAAGAAATGCTTTGTATCTTTATGGAAAAGATTGGAGATTGTTCCTGTTCGTATACGAGAATCGAACGCTGATTCACTATCATTCCAATGAACCCGATGTTTGGCTGTTACATTCGGATCTTTGTATCCTGCTCCTTTTTCTGCTCGTATTTGATTTGATTTCGCAGGGTTTTGACATTCCTTAGGGTTGCCTGCAGTTGTTGTTTTTCTCCCAAAGTTGTTGCTTCCTTCAGAGCTCTATTAATACGTCTATATGCTTTGGTGCATTCTCGTAACCCGTTGAGGGCGGTTTTCCCATTATATTTGGTGGTTATCAACCCCAATATTGAGGTGATAAATGTCAAGACATCAGCAAAATTCGTCATACTTTGAACACCTGCAACAAAAATGAGGTAATTAGTCAATGTAATTTTTCCCTAAAAATATGTGAATCGCTAGAGACTATTTCCAAGAAAAACGAACCTTGAGTTTGCTGGAGGAGCACCGAAAAAACACGTCTAACCTCTGTGAAGACTCGATGGAGACTGACGTGAATCAGACAGAGTGAAGACTTATGTTCTAATAACAATTTGGTTGGGAGGAAGACTGAATAACGAAAGTGTCACGTGATTAGTTTGAAAATGACAGAGTCTGAGAAAAACTCACCTTTAGTTCACTGGAGGAGCAGCGAAAAAACACCTCTGTGAAGACTCGATGAAGACTGACGTGAATCAGACAGAGTGAAGACTTAAGTTCCAAGATTAATTTGGTTAGAAGGAAGACTGAATGACGAAAGTGTCACGTGATCAGTTTTTGAAAATGACATAGTCTAAGAAAAACTCACCTTGAGTTCACTGGAGGAGCACCAAAAAAAAAACACGTCTGACCTCTCTGACAACTGAATCATGAATGACAAAATCAGACAGTGCAAAGACTTAACTTCTAAAAACAAATTGGTTAGAAGGAAGACTGAATGACAGAAGTGTCACGTGATCAGTTGAAAATGACAGAGGCTGAGAAAAAACCTGAAGACTGGATGCTATCATTAAAAAAAAAACACTCACCTTTGAAATACTAGAGGAACTCTCTAGAAGACTTGGAAACAAAAAGTAGCAGAGCTGCTCTAGAGACACACGTCTTGTATGTTCAGCGGTTGGAACAGAAATGAATCGATAGCAAACAGTACCTATACTTAATCACTTTTTCTGAGAACGAATCGGTGGAGCGTAAGACAGAACGACAACACTCGCCACCTGGTGAGTAATTTGAGAACTAAAAAAATTCAACGATAACGGTCAACGCCCGGTTATCCCGGCAACACCCCGCAACACCCGGCAACACCCGGCAACACCCGGCAACACGCAACAACCCATACACCCATCACACACCCATCAACACCCATCAACACCCATCAACACCCATCAACACCCATCAACACCCATCAACACCCATCAGCACCCATCAGCACCCATCAACACCCATCAGCAACCATCAACACCCATCAACACCCATCAACACCCATCACCACCCATCAACACCCATCAACACACATCAACACCCATCAACAACTAAAAACTTCACTATTAACTATCATGGAAAAATAGCCAAAATCAGCTGTGAAACGTCTGAGATATATCACAATATCAAAATTTTACCAATACCAATAACAAAAATATCAAGTTTAATAAGTCTGAAAATATTGTACTTTGAACTCACTACGGCAACGCTGTAATTACCTCGACACCGAGAATAATCATTAGCTATCAGCAGATTTTATACCGGTTCGAACTTGTGTATCGCGGGGATTCCCAGATATTCGCCTCGATTTATTATAAAGTATTACATATTCCATTTGTTTCAATACCTTGGATTACCGTGATCGATTCAAATTCGTTTGAGTACATATGGGAAAAGATAATTTCAGCGATTGTTCAGGGATTGAATGAATAGTTCAAGTTCCAGAGTGTTGTGTTCATTTTCAGTGTTGATTGAATTGAATATTATTTACAAGTACCAATGTTTCGAATGGAAATGAATGGAATTCGTTTGGGAAGGATAATTTCTGTGCATTTTCGTGGATTGAATACATGAGCGTTCAGGCATTATTATTAAATTGAATATGGTTTTTCGGGTGGCTAAGAGCAAATTTCGTATGAAAATGTATCAACTTCCATTGTTATAGAATGAATGTTTTTGCGTTGGAAAAGTTACCGTGTACTTTATTCAGTGTTGGAACGATTACCTTGTACTTTATTTCATATAGACTGAGAGTCGATTTTCTGCTGTAGACTATGAATTACTCGTTTTTCCTAGAAAATATGATGTGTTATGAGTTGAATGCATGTTCTTATTGTATTCGAGGATTTTTTCAATAGTTTAGTACTCTTTTGGATATTTTATAGTTTTTTTCAGACTTCCACGGTGTCCAAGTATGAATTTTTCCGCTAAACAAGGTGAATTGGTAATTTTTGCGAGAAAGTGTGATGTATTATAGGTTATATTTTGACCTTTTCGTGGTTTTCAATCGATTATGTGCGTGTTTGGTTATTTTCATAGAGTATGTGTCTATTCTGTGTTGAACGAATGTTTTTCAACGTTTGAGAGGTATTTCCATTAGTTTGTGTGCATGCACGACGATTTTCAGACTTCCAAGGTGTCCAAGAGTGGATTTTTCGCTGCAGACGACTAATTATTGTTTTTTTCTTTGAAAATATGAATGTATACTGAATTGGATGGAGGTTTGTTAGGTCAGATGCATGTTTTCAACGTTTCAGAAGTTTTTCTACTCATAAGTATAATTCATTCGACTCAGAAAATGATTTCGGAGGAGGGTGCGCCATCTGTTGGACAATAGATGAAAGTTAGTAGATATGCTAGGTGGGTTCTGGCGTCAATCTACGCTTCCAACTGACAGAGGAGGACCTGATCCTGGAACAGAAGGAGCAAGCAGGTCGATCGGAGGTTTTCCCAAACCACCTCAAACCTATTAGGGTATCCATTTTTCCAAAATGGCTGCCTTTTTTCCCTAACAATTGGCAGACATGTTTTCCTCTCTTAGGGTAGCCATTTTTCCAAGATGGCTGACGTTTTTCCTCACAGTTGACAGCTATGTTTTCTCTTAGGGTAGCCATTTTTCCAATATAGCTGACATTTTTCGAAGATGGCTGATATTTTTCCCTAACAGTTGATAGATATGTTTTTCTTGGAGTCGCCATTTCCCAATATGGTTGACATTTTTCGAAGATGACTGACATCTTTCATCATTTTGAGAATGGTGGCCCGTATTTTCTCTCTTATTTTTTTCAGCGGCCATGTTTTTTTTCTCCTAACAATTTTTTTCCTTAAAATTTTTTCTATAAAGGCAGCCATTTTTTTTTCATCGTTATACCTGAAGACCCCTTCAACGAACCGCCTATGACAGAGCCCAGGTGAAAATTCCGAACTTCCGCCTTGCCGGTTCGACGCTAGCGATGTGGCGCGCACAGTTGGAAGCGTAGATTGGCGCCAGAACCCGCCTAGCATATCTACTAACTTTCATCTATTGTCCAACAGATGGCGCACCCTCCTCCGAAATCATTTTCTGAGTCGAATAAATTATACTTATGAGTAGAAAAAACTTCTGAAACGTTGAAAACATGCATCTGACCTAACAAACCTCCATCCAATTCAGTATACATTCATATTTTCAAAGAAAAAAACAATAATTAGTCGTCTGCAGCGAAAAATCCACTCTTGGACACCTTGGAAGTCTGAAAATCGTCGTGCATGCACACAAACTAATGGAAATACCTCTCAAACGTTGAAAAACATTCGTTCAACACAGAATAGACACATACTCTTTGAAAATAACCAAACACGCACATAATCGATTGAAAAAACCACGAAAAGGTCAAAATATAACCTATAATACATCACACTTTCTCGCAAAATTACCAATTCACCTTGTTTAGCGGAAAAATCCATACTTGGACACCGTGGAAGTCTGAAAAAAACTATAAAATATCCAAAAGAGTACTAAACTATTGAAAAAATCCTCGAATACAATAAGAACATGCATTCAACTCATAACACATCATATTTTCTAGGAAAAACGAGTAATTCATAGTCTACAGCAGAAAATCGACTCTCAGTCTATATGAAATAAAGTACAAGGTAATCGTTCCAACACTGAATAAGTACACGGTAATTTTTCCAACGCAAAAACATTCATTCTATAACACTGGAAGTTGATACATTTTCATACGAAATTTGCTCTTAGCCACCCGAAAAACCATATTCAGATTAATAATAATGCCTGAACGCTCATGTATTCAATCCACGAAAATGCACAGAAATTATCCTTCCCAAACGAATTCCATTCATTTCCATTCGAAACATAGGTACTTGTAAATAATATTCAATTCAATCAACACTGAAAATGAACACAACACTCTGGAACTTGAACTATTCATTCAATCCCTGAACAATCGCTGAAATTATCTTTTCCCATATGTACTCAAACGAATTTGAATCGATCACGGTAATCCAAGGTATTGAAACAAATGGAATATGTAATATTTTATAATAAATCGAGGCGAATATCTGGGAATCCCCGCGATACACAAGTTCGAACCGGTATAAAATCTGCTGATAGCTAATAATTATTCTCGGTGTCGAGGTAATTACAGCGTTGCCGTAGTGAGTTCAAAGTACAATATTCTCAGACTTATTAAACTTATATTTTTGTTATTGGTATTGGTGAAATTTTAATATTGTGATATATCTCAGACATTTCACAGCTGATTTTGGCTATTTTTTCTATGATAGTTATTAGTGAAGTGTTAGGTTGTTGATGGGTGTTGATGGGTGTTGATGGGTGTTGATGGGTGTTGATGAGTGTTGATGGGTGTTGATGGGTGTTGATGGGTGTTGATGGGTGTTGGTTGGGTGTTGATGGGTGTTGATGGGTGTTGATGGGTGTTGATGGGTGTTGATGGGTGTTGATGGGTGTTGATGGGTGTTGATGGGTGTTGATGGGTGTTGATGGGTGTTGTCGGGTGTTGCCGGGTGTTGCCGGGTGTTGCCGGGTGTTGCCGGGTGTTGCCGGGTGTTGCCGGGTTTTACCGGGTGTTGTCGGGTGTTGCCGGGTGTTGCCATAACTCGGTGACGTTATCGTTGAATTTAGTTCTTAAATTACCCGCCAGGTGGCGCTGTTGTCGTTCTGTCTTACGCTCCACCGATTCGTTCTCAGAAAAAGTGATTAAGTATAGGTACTGTTTGCTATCGATTCATTTCTGTTCCAACCGCTGAACATACAAGACGTGTGTCTCTAGAGCAGCTCTGCTACTTTTTGTTTCCAAGTCTTCTAGAGAGTTCCTCCAGTATTTCAAAGGTGAGTGTTTTTTTTTAAACTGATAGCATCCAGTCTTCAGGTTTTTTCTTAGCCTCTGTCATTTTCAACTGATCACGTGACACTTCTGTCATTCAGTCTTCCTTCTAACCAATTTGTTTTTAGAACAAGTCTTTGCACTGTCTGATTTTGTCATTCATGATTCAGTTGTCAGAGAGGTGACGTCTTTTTTTTGTGCTCCAGTGAACTCAAGGTGAGTTTTTCTCAGATTCTGTCATTTTCAAAAACTGATCACGTGACACTTTCGTCATTCAGTCTTCCTTCTAACCAAATTATTCATAGAACTAAGTCTTCACTCTGTCTGATTCACGTCAGTCTTCATCGAGTCTTCACAGAGGTTAGATGTGTTTTTTCGGTGCTCCTCTAGCAAACTCAAGGTTCGTTTTTCTTGGAAATAGTCTCTAGCGATTCACATATTTTTAGGGAAAAATTACATTGACTAATTACCTCATTTTTGTTGCAGGTGTTCAAAGTATGACGAACTTTGCTGATGTCTTGACATTTATCACCTCAATATTGGGGTTGATAACCACCAAATATAATGGAAAAACCGCCCTCAACGGGTAACGAGAATGCACCAAAGCATATAGACGTATTAATAGAGCTCTGAAGGAAGCAACAATTTTGGGAGAAGAACAACAACTGCAGGCAACCCTAAGGAATGTCAAAACCCTGCGAAATCAAATCAAATACGAACAGAAAAAGGAGCAGGATACAAAGATCCGAATGTAACAGCCAAACATCGGGTTCATTGGAATGATAGTGAATCAGCGTTCGATTCTCGTATACGAACAGGAACAATCTCCAATCTTTTCCATAAAGATACAAAGCATTTCTTTTCTGATTGTAAATCTCTATTCAAACGAAGAATCCATAACGTTTTAAAGAATTTTGATTCAATAAAGGTAAATTTTGTATTCTGCGGGCAATTTGTACTCGCAAAGGCTGATGAGGTGAAAACGGATTATAAATACTTCACCACTGCCAATTCTCCTATATTTCATGACACTGACTTGGATAAATGGTTTGAGGATAATGTGATGAAACCCATAATGATTGAACTTGAAGAATTCTGTGGAAAAGAAAGCGGGTGGGCACTTCAAAAAATTATTAACTTGGGGGTAAACATTAATAAATTCTCACCACAAATTGGATCGTCATATATTGAACTTCCGACCGAAATTAAATTGAAAAAAGCCTGTATTAACGTAATGAATGATGACTTAGCCTGCTTTGCTTGGTCAATTTTTTCGGCCTCGTTTCCCGTTAAAAAAGACGCACAGCGTACATCAAAATATCCCCATTATTCTGAAGTTCTGAAGCTTAAAGGGATACAGTTCCCTATGACCATCCATCAAATTCCAAATTTCGAAAAACAAAATAACATTTCGGTTAACGTTTATACATTGAAAAAATCAGGTAAATCTTTCTCCGTCCTTCCTTCCTTCTTGACATCACAAAAAAGAGACAAACATGTGAACCTTCTTCTCATACAAAACCAATATTCTGATGACAAACCGATTCGTTATCATTATTGTTGTATCAAGGATCTATCCAGGCTCCTTTCCATACAGTTAAGTGATAGAAATGGAAAAAAATATTTTTGTGATAGATGTCTGCATTATTTCAGATCACAGGAAAAATTAGACAATCATACTGAATCATGTTTAAAACTGAACGATTGTAAAATTAAAATGCCAACCGGTGAAAAATCAATTCTCAAATGTAAAGACTATAAATTCAAAGAAAAAGTACCATTTATTGTATATGCCGACATAGAGAGTATTCTAACCAAAATTCAAGAAGGAGTAAAATATCAACTGCATAAACCTGCTACTATGGCTACTATCTTGAATGCTCTTACGACAGCACCCTTTCTTTTTACCGTTCGTATAGAGGGAAGAACTCCATGGAATGGTTCGCAAACCAACTTTTGGAGCTAACGGAAGAAATTGAAACTATTCACAATTGTGTCTATAATTTGAATATGACAGTTGAACAGGAAACTGCATTCCAACAAGCAACTCACTGTCACATCTGTGAAAAGCCGTTTTCTCTAGGTGATAAAAAAGTTAGAGATCATTTTCATCTTTCTCCAACAAATAATAATAATAATAATAATTCTACAAATTATCGCGGTGCTGCTCATGAATCTTGCAATGTCAATCTGAATTATAGCAAAATGATCCCCATTGTTTTCCATAATCTCAGCGGATATGATAGTCATTTCATTATTGAAAAAATAGCCACCGCAATCAAAGGAAAAATTGAGCTGCTCCCAATTACAAAAGAAAATTACATTTCGTTTACTAAACATATCGGAGGATCAAACTTTAATTTACGATTCATTGATTCTTTCCGTTTTCTAAATTCCTCTCTAGATAAATTAGCATCCTACCTACCAAAATTTCCAAATTTAAGAGCACAATTTCCAGAGGTCTCTAATGAAAAAATCGATTTGCTTACGAAAAAAGGTGTTATGCCTTACGATTATTTTGATTCCTCTGATAAATTCAATGAAACGACTCTCCCTTCTATCGAACATTTCTATAATACTCTCACCGAAAAACCATGCTCACGAAAACTATACGAAAGAGCTCAAAACGTGTGGAGTGCATTTAACTTTACAACTTTGGGTGAATATGTAGACTTGTACATGAAAACTGATATTCTCCTCCTAGCCGACGTGTTTGAAAAATTTCGAGATAGTAGCCATAGTACATATGGTCTTGATCCTGCCCACTCATATACACTGCCAGGTTATACCTGGCAGTGTATGTTATATCATACTAAAAAAGAGCTTGAACTTCTTTCCGATGTTGACATGCTCCTCTTTATCGAGAAAGGTATTCGAGGTGGACTCAGCCAAATTTGTTCAAAGAGACGTGCTCAAGCCAACAATAAATATCTACCATCATATGATTCATCAAAACCGGACAGTTATTTGATGTACTTTGATATAAATAACCAGTACGGTTGGGCGATGTCTCAGCCTCTGCCTTATGGAGGTTTCGAGTGGGTCGATTCCAACCTTGATGTTACCTCTATTCCTGATGAATCAAACAAAGGATATATTCTAGAAATCGATTTAGATTATCCTCAATATCTTCATGACCAACATAAAGATATTCCTTTCTGCCCTGAGCATATAAATCCCAAAACATGGAAACCATCATTGTCCCCGTCTGAACCCACTAAACTCATGGCTACCCTATACCATAAAGAAAAATACATTATTCATTATGTTAACCTGAAACAGGCTTTGTCTAACGGTCTTATTCTCAGAAAAGTTCACAGAGTGTTGCAGTTCGAGCAGTCTTCTTGGCTCAAGCCCTACATTGATCTTAATACAGAATTGAGGTAAAAAGCTGAAAATAATTTCGAAAAAAATCTTTTTAAGCTTATGAATAATGCTGTTTACGGCAAAACCGTTGAAAATATCAGAAAACACAGCATCGTGAAACTGATAACAAAATGGGAGGGTCGTTATGGTGCGGAATCCTATATATCCAAACCAGAATTCAAGTCGGTCACTATATTCAATGAAAATCTTACGGCTGTTGAATTGAATAAGACTGAAATTTACTTCAACAAACCAATATATGTAAGGCTTTAGTATCCTTGAAATATCCAAAACTAAAATTTATGATTTCCACTATGATTATATGCAGAAAAGATTTGGAGATAAGTGCTCCGTTCTATACACAGACACTGATTCGCTAATATATGATATTCAGGTTCCCGATGTTCACAAAATAATTCGTGAGGATTGTCATTACATGTTCGATTCCAGCGATTATCCTGAGAACAATAGGTTTAACATACCTTTAGTCAACAAAAAAGTTCTAGGGATAATGAAGGACGAAAATAACGGCAATCTTATGACCGATTTCATTGGCCTCAGATCAAAATTATATGCAACGAAGGTTTTCACACCCTTAGACAAAATTGAAAAACTTGAAGACAATTTAGATAAAGAAGGATATGGAAAAGATGAAATTCTTCAAATTCTATCCAATTATGGAACCACAAAGAAAGCAAAGGGTGTGAAAAAAGCCGTTGTAGATAGTGCGATCACATTCGAAGACTTTGAGGAATGCTTGGAAAAATCTACTCGAAAATGTGTTCGTCAACGATTGATCAAAAGTGAAAAACACCAGGTGTTTTCTATGGAACAAGGAAAAATCGCTCTGATGGAGAGGACGATAGGAGATTTTGTGTCACATTCGAAGACTTTGAGGAATTTGGAAAAACTACGTGAGATTCTTGTGACCTGGATCGCACCTGACGCTACCTTGGGGACATTACTCCATCCATGATCAAGAGTTGATGGACATCGATTGATTTCGCTGAGGGTTGCGGCAGTGGAGGAGCAGAGTTCAAGAACACCTCATATTCTCGGAATTTATATTATTATTTACTATTACTATATATTATTATATTTTTTATATATCAATAAAATATGTATACAAAAAATGTTTTATTTCTTCACCTCCTACATAGTATAGTGTTTGTGATAGCGGTTGAGGTTGGTTTAATGATAAAAAATGTGTGCTCACCTACAAGTTTCCAACGTTTTTTCTATGTGAGTATAGTCGTTTTAACGTTTTTTTTTCAAAGCATGATAGACATGTTTCGATGCTTGCAGAGGAACTCACCCTTTATAAAATATGATCAATTATTATGTTAGCAGAGTTTGGTTAGGTTGGGTTAATAAAAAAATATACGTCACTTGAATGCTTGCAGAAGGAACTAACACTCATATAATAACAATGTTAGCAGAGTTTGGTTAGGTTGGGTTAATAAAAAAAATATACGTCACTTGAATGCTTGCAGAAGGAACTAACACTCATATAATAACAATGTTAGCAGAGTTTGGTTAGGTTGGGTTAATAAAAAAATATACGTCACTTGAATGCTTGCAGAATGAAACTAACACTCATATAATAACAATGTTAGCAGAGTTTGGTTAGGTTGGGTTAATAAAAAATCAAACCCACTTAGATTTACCACATCCATCAAAACAACCGTAATCGAAGAACCTTCAACTAAATTCACAACATAGACTTCACAAACAACATATAAAAATATTATATTCATACATAAACATGTATCAACCTACATGAAAAATCCTTAGATCTGGAGAAAAAGTCAATCATCCATGAGAAATCCATCAGATTAACCCTAAAAATCCCCCTGAAACGACTAATCTAAACACAACCTACGTGAAAAATTCCCTAGATCTGGGGAAAAAGTCAATCATCCATGAGAAATCCATCAGGTTAACCCTAAAAATCCACCTGAAACGACTAATATAAACCCAACCTACGTAAAAAATTCCCTAGATCTGGGGAAAAAGTCAATCATCCATGAGAAATCCATCAGGTTAACCCTAAAAATACACCTGAAACGACTTTCTGAACACAACCTACGTGAAAAATTCCCTAGATCTGGGGAAAAAGTCCAATCCTCTATGTGGAATAAGGTAAAAAGTCATATTAAATCAGGTTAACCACTAAAATACACTAGATATAGGAAAAATCCTGGGTAATATAGACCTCAAGCACGTAAAAATGGGTGTTCCCCAAGGATATGATTTGAGGTTAGGGGTGAATATTCAAGTGATAGTAGATAAAGTCCCCCTTGTTGAAACATTATGAACTAATGTAAACAACCAGAGTGATTCAAAACGTCGAGAACCTGATGATGGCCTAATAAAGGTTGAACTGAAGATGAATCGAAACGTCGAGAACCCGATGAAGATTCGAAACGTCGAGAACCTGATGATGGTCTCATAAAGATCGAAACAGGTAGAAGGTCGCAAAATGACCACGTTGGACCTCAGATTTTCTTATGGGGATTTACATGGGAAAAAGTGCCAAATTGCGCCAGAACTCTCCTAGCTATATCTACTCACTCTCCAATTTGTCATCGACATATTCTTTAATTTATGTCGTACTATGACAGGATGCTCCGTAGCTGAATCCATAGGCATTCTCTTTCCTGTTGAGAGAATTAATCCATAATAATTGGTCCTATCTCAAATGTCAAAAAATATAAGAACATTTCACCTTTCATAATGTCACGAAAAAAGATTGGACCAATTAATTTAATATTGAAAATGCCACACCAGTCGTTCGTTTCAAAGGAATATTGCTCTTTGCATTCTATTTTGAAATTTGATTTTCGTCGGCCCACCACCTGCAATTTTGCGAACTCACTACTTGCCTCATCAGAAAACATCACATATTTTGTAAACAATCATTAATATTCTATCTGTTTTTGTATTTGATTATTTTCTTCCATTGAAACATACTGATAGTTATTATGGACATGCATATAGAGTGAAAAATAAATTTCCAAAAAAAAAAAATGTAAACAATTTTCAACAAACGTCGATATTCTAGTACAAAAATTGGACCAAATTCCCATTAAAATATTATTATATTAATATGAGCACCTGGGGTGTATATGAGATGTACTATACTCTTCATGGGGCAAGAACCATGAAATATGAAAGGAAATATTTGTTGCGTAGGTGGCTGTGATTCCAAATCTGAATATTGTTTCTATTCTAGACAATTTTTCTCATTAAACTTTTTTGATTGATAAAAATTCCTATTTTTTTCTTCCCCGTACATCGGTCGATCAGGAATGAAATTTTCTGACAAATGGATAATAAAAAAGTTTTCCATTTGATGCAAACTTTTTGAAACTTTTTGGGAAGGCATGTTAGATTCAATGAATATTCTTTGTTTTTTCAGCCGAGCTTTCGATTATGTTTATTTTCTTTATCAAGACTGCAATATGTGTGATTCATATCAGAATAATATTGTAAACAAATATACTTACCAACATGAAAATATTAAAAATTAGTTACAAAGAGTGGCATTAGAAGTTTCTTTCATGAAGGAAAAATTATTATACAGTGTCAATTGACTTTTTACAAAATGTCAAAAAATATGTATACAGATCAAATCATTTCCCTTGATAATTCACAGTCAATTAATATCATACCTAAATATTATATACTATATAGTCCTTGAAACAACTGAGGTTCATCAAAACAACTCATTTGCAGAGATTACCAACCTAGTGATGGATAACTGATCGATCAGATTAGAAAAAGACAAGTTTCATGTATTCTTTTTATGGTGGATTTTTCAATTCACAGAATAATCTTTCTATTCATTATTGAATTGAGAATGTTTTCCGTTCCAACTGTTTTCATTGTCATATTCTTCAAATGAGGATAATTTCCTGTCAAATGATATTCCTTTTACACGACGAGATAGTAATGTAAAGGTATTGTGAGAAAATCTGTTTCACGTTTTCCAAATATTCTTCATTATGTTCAGAGTCTATTCCATGAATTTTGTTCCATATTCCACAGGTAAAGGCCCCATCAATTTTTTCTACGACTTCAATTTACTATTAGTTATTAAGGGACCATTTAAATGAAGAACTCTAAGCCGTCCTAATTGCTATTTATTTAAACCTTCTCGAAATCTCAACAGTTATTTCTCCATAATGCATTAATTTGTTATTCTACCACTGTTATTTGAGTCCAGCCCCTCCTGTTAACATTCAGTATCTTTCTTCAGAGGTCCTTGAACACATCTCGAGTGCCAAATTTTGAACATTAGTGAAAGTAAACGCGAAGAAGCAAATATAATTTTCTCGGGTGAGTTTAAAAATATTGTAATATACAAATTATCTATTCTTCAAAGCATATATTATATCTTCCATTCTGAATTCATTTTCAGGGATCTGTAACAATGAGTTTCACTTCACAATTCTTCTTGAGAAAATTTCAATACGGTAAATAATGGAAAAAATATAATAAGAAAAATGCCCACAAAATATCGAAACATTTCCAGGGGTTTGAAATTTCAATTTGTCTCGAGCTGAATGTGGAATCTCTTGTGCCGTGAATGTTCGTTATTCACGTATCTAGAATGCCTGTTTTTTATTTATTATTGTTTACTGTATATACTCGGAAAAACTGATTTTTGGTGAGTCTTCTTATATTTTATAATCAAAAATGTTTATATCTTAAACCCCTGGAAATTTCGCGAACTCACTACTCACCTCATCAGAAAACAACACATATTTTGCAAACAATCAATAATATTTTATCTCCTTGTATTTGATTATCTTTTTCCATTGAAACATACTGATAGTTATAATGGACATGCATATAGAGTAAAATATCAAATTTGCACCAAAAAACTAATAAAAATTTAAACAATTTTCAACAAACCTCGATGTTCTAGTACAAATAATTAATTGGACCAAATTTTGCATTGAAAAATTATTATAGTAATATGAGGAGGGCACCTAGGGTGTATATGAGATAGGTTCTAGTGCTCTCATGAGGCTAGAACCTTGAAATATGAGAAAAAATATTTGTTGCGTAGGTGGCTCTGATTTCAAATTTGAATTTTGTTTCCAATTGTAAACAATTTTTCTCAAAGAACTTTTTTGATCATGTCGAAAATAAGTGTAGTTTCCTCTTCATCAAAATTCCTATTTTTCTTCTTTCTCGTACACCATTTTCCGCAATGCACCAGTTTTCATCAAGAATTAAATTTTCTATCAAATGGATAATGAAAAAGTTTTCCATATGGTGCAAACTTTTTGAAACTCACTTATATTTATATAATTATATATATATATATATATATATATATATATATATATATATATATATATATATATATATATATATATATATGTAGGTGGCGATATTTTTAATTCTTTCAGTTTATATATATTTTATCAATTATGTTGGTTGTGTTATTATCATTATTATTCCTTGCAGTATGTTCATTATTATTTCACCCAGTATGGTATTTTCGGCATTCGTAGGAATCGCCTAAGCTGGGGTTGGTTTTGGCGGAAATTAAGTAATAATATACTTTTGACGTTGACGGGATATTTCAAGAAAGTAGAAGTTTTTCTTGGGAATATCAACTTATTAGAAAGACTAAAAGACGTAGTATCGAGGGTCGAGCCGCGACGGATATACAAAGATTCCAAGAAACCAAAAGGGTTCAAACGTATTAAATAGGTACCCGAATATGATGACGTACAAACTTGAGTAAGCTGTCAGTGTTCATGTTGATTCACAGTTTATATTGAATAAACTTGTTCATTCACCCCTGGGATTATCATTCTCCTAGACAAAGAAATAAAAACCTACATTTTGGGGGCTCAGCCAGGATAGAGAATAAGATTCAGTTGAAGCTGCGAACCGCTAGACGTTTACCTGACTTTTGAAAAGTGATTCGACGAAGGAGATTCAAAGGCCTATTATCGAGGACGACGGAAGTAAGAGAACTTCAAGATAAACCAGACAAAACCAATCCAAGGAGTGTGGACGACTTAGAGCATTCGTTTCAATCGAGGAAGACGGAAGTAAGAGGACTTCAAGGAAAACCAGACGTGGGGAGATCCGAGAAGAAGTATAGACGAATTCGTTCCCGTAGTCCATGGTTTGGTAATTCAATGATATAATTATGGATTCAACAAGGTACGATGCACAGTTTTTCCAATAATCAGTATCGAATGGAGGCATAGACGAGTTAGACGATCATAATATACCAGTGTTAAGTAATAGAAGATATAACATTGAATTATTTTGACAAAGACTAAGAGTTTTACTCATTCAATTATTTCAAAGTTCGATTCACTACTTCTGTTTTGTATTCTGTAAACGTCACGATATTCAGGTTCAATTTGATATTTTGCCGACAAAAACATTATTGATTGTTTTAAGAATATTGAAGTTGCGACTCGACTTGTCTCAGATTCATTCGAAGTTTGAAACATAGGGAGAATTCTGTTTGTTGTATTATTTTAATTTTCAAACTGATTTGTTGATCTGACTTATTCTTTGACACCGTATTTATTTTTTGCATACAATAATTAAAATCGTTAAAAGGACTTGCAAAGCTTTTCATTCAGTCAGAAAAAGGAATAACATAGTGGGTGATTCTAAAAAAAAATTGATTGCGGAGTTTGAAGTGAAAGTAAGTAGTGCTCAAATACATAAATTATTGATGGCGAGGAAGAAACGGAGGGAAGAGTCGGTGCAAGAATATGTTCTGATAATGCGAGAGATTGGAAGCAGAGCAAACATAGAATCTGAAGTTTTGATTCAATATATCATTGATGGTATACAGGATGATACATCAAATAAACTTGTAATGTATGGAGCAAAAACATTTGGTGAATTCAAAGAAAAAGTGAAGTTATATGAGCAAATCACAATTTCAAGAACAAAACCAGGTCAAGAAAGAAACAAAGAGGGAAAGCACATGAAGGAACGGACAATTGAAACAAATAAAGACAAAGACGAGAAAAGGCATAGGAAAACCAGCATGCGACTTTGCTTCAACTGTGGGGACAAAGCTCATCTGTCCAACGAATGTCCTGACAAAGCGAAAGGGCCGAAGTATTTTGTGTGTTCTGGTTATGGTCATGTGTCAACCAAATGTCCAGAGAAGAATAATAGAAGTGGAAGTTCAAATATGACACTTGTCGAGGTGGTTCCAAGGAACAGTGTTAAATTGAATATTGATGATATTCAAATGATAGCACTCTTAGATACAGGAAGTGATATCACTGCGATACGACAGGATGTATATGAAGCATACTTCAAAGATATAGACTTGAATGGGAAATATGTCACTCTTAGAGGTATAGGGTCGAACAGAGTTGCAACAATGGGGTTTTTTGAAAGAAATGTCTTCATCAATGAAGAAGAATTAGTTCTAAAAATCCATGTTATCCCTTGTGAAACATCAAATTTCAAGGCCATTGTGGGAAATGATATTTTAGCTCAAGTAGATGTAGTCTTCAGAGATGGTGAAATTGTTGTTTTCAAGAAGGAAAGACACAATTTTTTGTGGACGATAACATTAGACGAAGAAGCGAATAAAGAAACTGAAATAGTAGACGTAATTCATATAAAAAATGAAGAAAATCGGAAAGAAGGAAGAAACTAATAGAAGAATATCTCCTGAAAGATTATGGATGCAGATGTTAAAATGAAGATTATAGTGAAGAAACTAATAGAAGAAATCATATTGAACGTAGTTCATCTGACTTTGCTAGTCCAATAGTTCTTGTATAGAAGAAAGATGGTAGTACTAGAATATGTTGTGAACTCTTTATATCTTAAACCCCCGGAAACTATGCCTCATCTGAAAACAACACATATTTTTCAAATAATTGATAATATTATATCTACCCTTGTATTTGATTATTTTCTTCCATTGAGACATACTGATAGTTATTATGGGCATGCATATAGAGTGAAATATCAAATTTGTACCAAAAAACTATCAAAAATGTAAACATTTCTCAACAAACGTCGATTTTGTAGTACAAATAATCAATTGGACCAAATTTTGCAATGCAAAATTATTATAGTAATATGAGGAGGGCACCTAGGGTGTAATATGAGAAAGGTTCTAGTACTCTTTATGAGGCTAGAACTATGGAATACGAGAAAAAATATTCGTAATAACAGTAAACGGGAAGGAGGATACATAATTCTCTCGGATGAGTTTGGAAATATTGTAATATACAAATCATCTATTCTTCAAAGCATAAAATATATCTTGCATTCTCAATTCTACTTGTATTTGACCTTGAATTTACAGTGAAATACGCAAAGTATTTTTCAACTTGCTCATATATCGATTACTTATTCTAGTCTTATATTACAAATGATAATTTTTTCAATGCATATTTTACTGTTATATTACTTACTTCACTGTTATATTTGACAGTATATCATTTATTTATTCTCGTTCATTTCAGCTAGAAAAATGAAGCAAAATAACCAACCATCATGCCCCATATGTGAAAACTACAGGAACCCTCCTGCCCATAACTGCGTTTCGGAAAACCCAGCCAACTCCAGTGTGCTACACTCCTTGTACACCGAAGTTCATTTTCGCTGTAAATATTCAAAGGAAGGCTGCTCCTTCGTAGCTAGAGGATGGGAAATAAAGGTCCACGAGAGGGTTTGCGCCTATGGGCTTTGGGTTTGCCCCCTACAAGAAAAATTCCATTGTTCCTGGGAAATAAAGAAGAATTCGATATTGCCTCATCTGCAGGAAGAACATCCAGATGAGCTTCTGGATGGAAGTAGGATGGATTTGGTTGGGGAAGAGAAGAATGGGTTTTGCCCGGAGAATTCTGTACTCATTTCCCAAGCTTTCAGTACGATGTTCAAACTTACCATGTTTTTTGACCCAAAGTTCGAGCTACTCGAAATTATGGTGCACCATTTCGAAAGCAGCCCGTTTAAAGTGCAGCATTACGATTTCGAGGTTTTTCTATCGAATGGGAGAAACAAATCTAGCTTGAATTTTAGACGCCGCTGTCAACCTATTTCTGATGTTAATTTGAAACGGTCGAAATATATTTCCATACCCTGGGATAGTATTAAGTGTTTAAGGAATGAGAATGTGAAATTTGATGTGAAAATTTTCAAAAAGGAATAACAGTATCTATATTATACACATGCCCAGTTTGAAGATCTTTTTGCTCTTAACTTTAGACAATTTTATTTGTAAATTCCAGGCTGGATGTGAGCTCAACTTAATTTCTCTTCCACAGGATGTTCTTTTTGCATTGAATTGATGACGCTGTTTTATGAATCTATGATTGATATCATAATGACTGCATTTTTAATTTTATATGAACTTGCTATTTTATTATTGAAATATATTGTTAATACAAATCGATTTTCATTTTCGTTTATCCAATTGCGTTCGACATTACATAGTTCACTCAATCCCTCATGTAATGATAACAGTTATCAATATAAAACCAGGACCGGATCATCCACAAACATAATAGCTTCTTCAACACCTTAATAAATTTTTCTAAATTTGGTGTATTGATGTTAGTTTTTTTTAATTTTTTCACTTGGATTCGGAAACACTCTGAAGTGGGAGGACTTGAGAGTAGAAATATATGTAAAAAATGAGCGAATGTGAATTCATTTTGGTTCAGTAGATAAAGTTTTTTTCTGCTCATTGAAAGGCAATGAATCAATACTGTTCCCTTCAAAATTGACGTTCAATGTTTCGAAAATATACGACGAATTTTACGCTATCAAATAGCTAGACTTTTATAACCTATACAGGGTGTTATTTATTTGAAAACCACTCACCTGCCTCGTGGATTAAAATGTATTTGATGATTACATTTTGCATTCCAATATTATAAAATGATTTTTGTGTGTTTCACCCCTTTTATTTCACACTAAGTAAAATAATTGAAGAATGAAATGACCCTCTTCTTAGGGGATTACAGTCACTTGAATATTTTCAAATTGTTAAAAGATTATTGGTGTGGAAATTCCTGTGCCCTGCATTTCAGATTCAATAAGAAACCATTTTAATCCGTAAGACAAATCCCTTCTGTTTGCTGTTTATTTGAATCTCATCTTGAATCAATTAACCAATATTACCTACTCATGAGGTTTGAATATAATTTCCCAAAATTCTGCAAACCCATTGATTTGTAATAATAACAATTTTCCCACTGATATTTAAGCACACGGATACCTCTGTCAACATCCAGTTCAAGTATTCAGACTTCCTTGAACACATCTCCAGTGATATATTTAGACCACAAGTGAAGTTGAACGATAAGAAGCCATTTTTTTCGAAGGTGAGTTTTTTCCTTTAATTATATTTCGATTTAAGAAAGAAATATTGTAGTGTACCCATTTGCAACCCATCAGAGAATAAATGAGAAATGCTAAAATATATATCCCACATTCAATTCGACCCGTACTTGAACTCACTTAATCAATTAGTAACGGAAAAGTTATTTTCAGAACATTTTCATATTATCAAATCATCTATAATAATAATGTGTATTTCCAAAAGAAAGAAATTTGCTTTTTTACATGTTATTCAAGAATGTAGTAATAAAATTGTTTCTTGTACGTGATTTAGCCCCTTTAGTGTTGAAATGAAAAAGTATTTGAGAGCTAAGATTAATAAGTGGAAGCAAGGGAAAGATTGAGAGTAGCACATTGGTAGAAAACTGAATTAAAATTCATACACATACATTTTCTGGTTAATGTCTCATTAATGTTTAAGTTTAGTGAGTGAGGCAGTTGGCGGTGTATTCGGTTTAGTAATACTAATTAGAACAGTAATAAGTATATAAGGATATAGTAATAATCTTAAGAATGGCAACAATGACAATGAAAAACATGATAAATGATAGTTTCCGCAGTACTCTATTTGGGAAAACTATTTCTATTAGTCTGAGTAACGAGTAAAAAAACGGGTTTATTCTTGTTCCCGGTCCTAAAGATATGTGTGATAGCTTATTCGATTCGGATTGAGGCCTTGGAAAATGTATCTTGAGCATTTATTAGCACATAAAAGTTGCAATTGTTATTAACAAAATAAGATTCAAAAAAAGATATTCAGGTTTTCGATGATAACTCAAGAACTATTGATATACAAGAATTTTTGAACAAAGATCCTTGAAGAGGAGAAAATTTCCAATAAAAAATTATTGACTCTCGGAATTCTATCTCCATTATGTATAATTTTTATTCAACTCCGAAAATACGGCATGAGCGCAACACCGCTGGAGACAGTATATCACGATATTTTTTTTATCGAATTAAATATTAATTTGAAAATTTAAAAGAATTTTACGATTGTTAATTAATTGATGTTTATGTAATCTCTGTTTTTACAGAAGTCGAAATAAAAGTTTAAATATTTGACCTATAAATGTTTTGCTTCTTGGAGCCCTTCTTATATACATACTCAACAAGATCACATGGTCAAAGTTTAATAAAATTTCAAATTTTTCCAAATGAACAAAAAATGAAATATTAAAAAAAATTAAGTCAAAAACAATGGCATTAATTAACTAGGTATAAAAAAATTCACGTCATTTGTTGAGAAATTGTTTACAAACAAATAGACAATAACAATATTAAGAAAATAATCCTACCATTTGATTGTCAAGACAAAAAAATTACTAAAAAAAAACCTTATATAATTTTTCTTTTTATAATGTTTTTTTTATAATTTCGTTTGTTCAAATAATCAATTAAGAATTTTTTTTTCCTGAAATTGTCAACTTAATAAACAATAAAATTATTGATAAAAAATATTTTTTTTTGTTAACATATAGAGAAACGCCAATTATAATTTTTGAAGAGAAAACATTTTATTAAGTTATCATTTGAACAAACAAAATATAAAATGAACCGATTAAAAACAATAAAAAAAATTATATGAGGTTTTTTTTTCAAATCATCATTTTGTCTTGACAATAAAATGGTAAGAATTTTTTATTTTTTTTATATTATAAATAATGGAGATAGAATTCCAAGATTCCAGATTTTTTTATTGGAAATTTCCTCCTTCTTGAGGCTTTTTTTCAAAAATTCATAAATTTTTTTTTTTTAAAAATTAATTTATATTTTTTTTTTTCTTATTTTTTAATAACAATTGCAATTTTTTATGTGCTAATAAATGCTTGAGACACATATTTCAAGACGCCATCCCGAATCGAATGAGCTATCGCACATATTTTTAGGACCGAGAACAAGAATTAACCCGTTAATCAGACTATCACTACCTATCGTCATCCAAGTTCATAAACAAAATTCTTTGGCAACTTGATCTATATTTAAATTTGATTTTTCTACTTATTGTACATGCGCTACACAATTTTCCCAGCTTTCATTTGGAATATTCTGCATTTCTGATCCAATCAAAGCTACCACAGAAAAATTTAAAGTTGGCGAAACATTATTTCTCCTTACCGATGCTTTCAGCTCACATACGTGTTCAATTGGATTGAATGTGCAATGGTAAGGAGGAAGTCTTACTATTGGCCCCTGTGAAAACTAGCACAATAGCCAGAAGTTAATTTATATACTTCAAATTTATCAGATTTCCCACTTTTATCATTATTGTTCTTGATAAATTCACTCAGATTATTAACAAGATCACGTAATAAAAGTTTATTAAAGTTTTATATTTTGTTTGATTGTTTGTTTTTTTTTTAAACGAATAAAGAATGAAATATTAAAAAAATTATGGTTCATAAACGTTTTTTTCATATTTCGGTTGTTTAAATAGTTAATTAAGAAATTTGTTTCTCTTTGAAAATCATAATTGGCATTTCTCTATAGGTTAACAAACAAATTTTTTTTTATCAATAATTTCATTGTCTATTAAGTTATCAATTTGTTATAAACAATTTGTGACCCTCGATTAATTTTTTTCCTGGAAGTAAAAAAAATACAAAAACATCACGACGTACTGAAAAAAATGTTCTTTAACTTTTTATAACATTTTTAAATATTCCACGATACCGAAATCAAAGTGGCTGTTTTTGTAATATTGGATTTTCTTGGCCTTTAACCTTCTGCCTGCTGTTTCTATAATGAACGAAGTTTTGGATATTCAGATATATACACATCAAGTCTAATTGCCAAGGTTGCCTTCATTATTGAATAGTTCGCCCACAAAATTGAAGATTTCACAGAGATATAAAGGTCAATAACTACAACAAGAAATTTAGTAAGGGAATGACAAATTACTGCAATGAATACTTTTTTTCAATGGTATACCCTGTATATTATTAAAATTTCGGAAGGATATGTTTTTCCTGATTTTGAAAATATAGCAAATGGACTTTCTGAAACGTATTATTTTTTAGAAAATTTAGAATGTAGTTTAAAAATTTAGCTGACCAATTAGGTAAACGTTTTTCCAAAATCAAACATACTTTGAAAAAGAACAAAACGAACCATATTAAATTTTACTAGTACAAGTTTCAACAGAGGAAAAGGCTGGAATTTTGCCAACAGATGATTAAAAATTTGAATGAAGATCCCGATTATTCAACAAAAATATTATAGACTGATGAGTCATCCTTCTCTACGGCAGGAGTTTTCAATAGAATAAATCAAAGATAGTGGGAAAAAAGGACAAAGATTGGTAGGGCAAATGAAGAAAACACGAAGAGAAACTATAAGCGTTTCGTTTAGAAGAATGTCAACAATTAATTGATTGTTAATTAATTATCCATTTCATTCAACGAGATACGGTACGACAATTGATGCAGTTTTCCCAATAAATATCGAAAATCTGCAAAGTAGAGTTAATGTTTCTCTCATTTTAGTTATCATATACCTTCCATTTCATGTTTACATTTCAATAATAATCGGATTATTTCATTGGTAATGCTGGATGTGGAAAAGTGTAAATTATATTATCTATTTATAGTATTAAATCCCAACATGACTTTTAGTTTAGTCGTAATATCTGCCACAAGTAGTTTTACTTCAACACGCAATAATTTTCTTCGTGGATAAAAATGTATTTGTTGATTACATTTTGCATTCCAATATTATAAAATGATTTTTGTGTGTTTCGCCCCTCTTATTTCACAATAAGTAAAATAATTAGGAATAATAATAATAATAATAATATTAATAATCTTTATTCAGTACAGTTAAAATGGTATACTGAAATGGCGAAGTTCATCTCTTGCTGGGCGCGAGGTGATGGTCTTCCACTCAACCAAACTCAACCTTATCTTAGCATAATTAAAAGACAAAAATAACAAAATAAAATGAGAGTTATAAATGTGAAGTAGAAATGTAGAAATGTAAACATGAATACACACATATAAAAACATATACAAAACACATAAAAACATATAAAAACATTAAATGTGGGAAACTGAATACACTTGTGTAGAATAACTGGAAGACATCTGCACAAAGTGCACAACCCTCCCAAGCCCAATGCACCCATCCACTGCTCCACCCCCGCACCCGACACGAAGCACCGAAGACGACGAAGGTCGAAAGCGCCTCGCAAACCCAAAAGACTACACACCCCATATAAAAATCCTCCATCCACTATACAAAAACATATTCATAAACATATATGCATATGGTAGGAAATGATTATCAAGACTAAATACTAAAAAGAAAGTGGACACAGAAAATAAAATCCTATTGAAGTGACAATAGCAATTTTCTATAGGCTTCATGAAAAATAGAAACAGATTTGTCTTTGATAAAGTTCGGTATGGAGTTGGAAACAGCAGATATATTATATGAGAAACTTCTTCCAAACATGCTAGTTTTATGTATAGGTGGGGTTATAATACCCTTCGTTCGTATGTTTATGTTGTGGACATCCGAACGGAAAACAATTTTGCGGTATAAATAAGAAGGCTGTTTTGAGAGGATAATTTTGTGGTATAAAGTGGCACAGTGAAGTTTACGGAGAGATTTCATATCTAGCCAACCATCTTCCAATAGGTGTTCTCTTCCTCACGCTATAGATGAATCGCAAACAATGATTTTGAATTTTTTGTATCCTCTTTGCATCGAATGCTGTTAGACAGGGGCCGTAAACAGTGTCACAATGATTGAAGGTAGACAGTACTAAAGATTTACAAAGCATTTTTCTAAGATGGATATTCAACAAGGAACGTGAGTTATATAGGAGTTTAAGTTTCCAGATAGATTTCTTTATACATTCTGAAACATGCTTTTGGAATCTCAAGGTTTTTTGCCACGTCGGCGAAGTTTATTGGGACATTATTAATGGAAATGTGCATATTCGCAATCAATGTCGCTCTGGCCTTGTTATTACCGAAGAGCAAAGCTGTTGATTTGTTAGGATTCAGAGCCAGGTAATGATCACGGGAGATTTTGTGAATGATGTTCAATTCCCTATTGATTATTCGACAGCTGTTCAGCATATCTGATGGGGTGGAATGAATATAGGACCTGTGTGTCATCGGCATACATACGACAGTTATCAATAAAGTTATGGAAGTGTGCAGTATAAATGGTATATAAAATGGGACCAAGTATTGAACCCTGTGGAACACCACAGGTCAATGCCCTCTGGCTTGAAATGTCAGTTTTCAATATAACACGCTGTTGTCTACCACTGAGGTAATTAGACAAAAAGATTACCGAATTTTCAGAGAGTCCTATGTACTTCAAGATGCATATCAAGACATTGTGATCGAGTGTATCGAATGCTTTTGAGTAATCTAATAGTACCACTATTGTAAGTAATCCAGAATCTGTGGCTTTAATGATTTTATCTGTTACGTTAAGTAAGGCTGTGGCACAACTGTGATCCTTCCTGAAACCAGGTTGTGTATCCGGTAGGACAGCGTTTTTCTCCAGGTACTCAACCAACTGATTTTTTATTATTCTTTCCAGGATTTTTGAGATGACGGGAAGGATACTTATTGGTCTCAAATCTTCCAGTTCATTCACTATGTCCACTTTTGGTAAAGGTATTACATGTGCGACCTTCCATTTGGTGGGAAAAACCGAGTTTTCTATACAGAAATTCACAATATGTAATATATAATCAACCAGGAAGGGACAACACATTAAAATGAAATCAATACTGAGACCATCAGCCCCAGTAGCTCTTGTTTTGATAAATTCTAGTTGTCTATATATCTCCCATTGATCAACTTTTGCGAAGTGTAAGTGTCCTGAAAGTCCTGCCCTGTACCCATCATAATATTTATTAATGTTTTCTGTTGGCACAATCTGAGGAATTGAAGATAAAAAATAATCATTTATTTCATCAACGTCAGACAGGTGTGCAGGGATTGCTGGAAGGTTGTTTTTTTTATAAATATTCAACTTTTTCATAGTACTCCAAGTATCTATCTTTACTATTTCTACCAACATGATATTGCAAATATGCTTTTTTCTCTCTTTCTACCGATCTATTGGCAAAGTTTCTAATCGCTTTGTATTCCTCATAAACTTGGGGATTCTTCGTTTTTTTGAATTTCTTGAAAATTGTATCTCTTTCTTTAAAGATCAGTTTGATATTATTCGTTATCCATGGTTTACGTTTTTTCTTGAAAACTGTGGTGATAAGGGGAGCATGAAGATTCAGTACGATATTCAGGTTTTCCGTAAAAAAGTCAACTTTAGCGTCAATAGTTTCTAGATGAAAAATATTCCTCCATGGTATCGAACTTAGATCATCACTGAGTGGAATCAAGTTGATAGTTTTTAGAGATCTGTAGGTTGTAGGGATAGGTTTAAATTTGTCTTCCGTTAAGTCAAGAGTGATGTGAATCAATTCATGATCGGAGACTTGGGGAACATGTAACGATCCGCAGTCTGCAGTATCAAACTCTTCCGAAACAAGGATAAGGTCAATCAGAGTGGAACTATTACTTGCGACTCTGGTAGGAAAATCAACCATCTGCTTCAACCCCGTACTTGACAGAAGCTCACAGAAGCTTTGGGTATGAGAGCTGTTGATATCGTATAAGTCAATATTGAAATCACCCAAACATATAACTTTATCAAATTCAGATATGATTGAAAAAAGGCTATTTTCAAATCCATTCAGAAAATTATTTGTGTTTAGTTTAGGTTGCTTATAGATACAACCTAACGCTATATTTGATGATTTAAATTTTATACTCAACCACAACTCCTCGATATTTGCATTCACTGGAAGAATTGAATATTTAATGAAATTTCTCAGATAAATTGCTACACCTCCATACCCACTGTCATCGGATCTGTCTCTTCTTACTAATACATAGTTTTCTAAATCAATATCTCGAGAATTTATTGAACTTTTCAACCATGTCTCACTGAGTGTAATAATATCAAAATGGTTACTAATTAAAACATCATTCAACTGAATGAAGTGAGCTGGAAGTGATCTCATGTTCAAATGACAAATTTTGAGATTTATTTTGAAGGAGAAATGTATATTTATATATAAAAATTATTTAGTACTAGAGAAACATACACAATAACTGGTACAAACTAATCAGCGTTTTTTTGTTTTGTAAATGCGCTATTTTGTCGTGTTCTTCTCTCGGACCCAAGGATAATATTTTGTTGCTTCAGTTTCTTGATATGAGGTTTAACAGTTGAGTTCGATGCGGATTCAATATCGTTTTCAGTATCTTCAGGTTCGGAGCTGCTGGTGCTGGTGAATAAAATGACCCTCTTCTTAGTAGGAATCGGCATGCAATTCACCTAGGGGATTACAGTCACTTGAATATTTTTAAATTGTTAAAAGATTATTGGTGTGGACATTACCTGTGCCCTGCATTTCAGATTCAATAACGAACATTTTAATCCGTAAGACTAGTCCCTTCTGTTTGCTGTTTATTTGAATCCCATCTTGAATCAATTAACAATATTACCTACTAATGAGGTTTGAATATGTTTTCCCAAATTTCTGCAAACCCATCGATTTGTAATAATAACAATTTTCCCACTGATATTCAAGCACACGGATACCTCTGTCAACATCCAGTTTATGTATTCAGAGTTCCTTGAACACATCTCCAGTGATATATTTAGAACACAAGTGAAGTTGAACGATAAGAAGTGATTTTTTTCGAAGGTGAGTTTTTTCCTTCAATTTTATTTCAATTTATGAAAGAAAAATTGTAGTGTAACCATTTGCAACCCATCAGAGAATAAATGAGAAAGGCTAAAATATATCCAACATTCAATTCGACCAGTACTTGAAAAAGTTATTTTCAGAATATTTTCATATTATCAAATCATCTATAATGATAATGTGTATTTCCAAAAGACAGAAATTAGCTTTTTACATGTTATTCAAGAATGTAGTAATAAAATTGTTTCTTGTACGTGATTTAGCCCCTTTAGTGTTGAAATGAAAAAGTATTTGAAAGCTAAGATTAGTAAGTGGAAGCAAGGGAAAGATTGAGAGTAGCACATTGGTATAAAAATGAATTAAAATCCATACACATACATTTTCTGGTTAATGTCTCCTTCATGTTTAAGTTTAGTAAGTAAGGCAGTTGGAGGTGTTTCCGGTTTAGTAATACTAATTAGAACAGTAATAAGCATAACACTAGTTGAAAATAGAATTCATTCCATACAATATATAAGGATATAGTAATAACCTTAAGAATGGCAACAATGACAATAAAAAACATGATAAATGATAGTTTCCGCAGTGCTCTATTTGGGAAAACATATCCTATTTCTATTAGTCTGAGTAACAAGTAAAAAAACGGGTTAATTCTTGTTCCCGGTCCTAAAAATATGTGCGATAGCTTATTCGATTCAAATTGACGCCTAGAAAAATGTATTTCGATCATTTATTAACACATAAAAAATTGCAATTGTTATTAACAAAATAAGATTAAAAAAAAAATATTCAGGTTTTCGATGACAACTCAAAAACTATTGATATATAAGAACTTTTCCACAAGGATCCTTGAAAAGGAGGAAATTTCTAATAAAAAATTATCGACTCTCGGAATTCTATCTCCATTATGTATAATTTTTATTCAACTCCGAAAATACGGCATGAGTGCAACACCGCTGGAGACAGTATATCACAATATTTTTTTTATCATATTAAATATTAATTTGAAAACTTGAAAAAATTATACAATTGTTAATTAACAAATGTTTATGTAATGTCTGTTTTTACAGAAATACTAAAAATAAAGTTTATTAAATTTTTTTTTTTTTAAATGAAAAAAAATGAAATATTAAAAAAAAATTTAAAACAATGGCATTAATTTACTAGGTATAAAAAAATTCACGTCATTTGTTGAGAAATTGTTTATAAACAAATAGACAATTACAATATTGAAAAAAAAATCCTACCATTTGACTGTCAAGACAAAAAGATAATAAAAAAAACCTTAAATAATTTTTTTCATTGTTTATAATGGTTTTTTTATATTTAGTTTGTTTAAATAATCAATTAAGGATTTTTTCCGCTCAAATTGTCAATTTAATAAACAAAATTATTGTTAAAAAATATATTTTTTTTGTCAACATATAGAAAAACGCCAATTATGATTTTTGAAGAGAAAATATTTTATTAAGTAATCATTTAAACAAACAAAATATAAAATAAAACGATTATAAACAATAAAAAAATAATATTTAAGGTTTTTTTTTAAATCATCATTTTTGAAATATAATGGTAATAAATTTTTTATTTTTTTTTCTAATATAAATAATGGAGATAGAATTTTAGATTTTCTTTTTATTTTTTCAAATATGTATTTATTTTATAAATGAATTTATATATATTTTTTTTCATCTCATTTTATTAATAACAACTGCAATTTTTTATGTGCTAATAAATGCTCGAAACATATTTCAAGACGCCATCCCGAATCGAATGAGCTATCGTACATATTTTTAGGACCGAGAACAAGAATTAACCCGTTTTTCAACTTGTTAATCAGACTATCACTATCGTCATCCAAGCTCACAAAAAAAATTCTCTGGCAACTTGATCTATATTTATATTTGATTTTTCTACTTATTGTACATGCGCTACACAATTTTCCCAGCTTTCATTTGGAATATTCTGCATTTCTGATCCAATCAAAGCTACCACAGATAAATTTAGAGTTGGCGAAACATTATTTCTCCTTACCGATGCTTTCAGCTCATGCCATACGTGTTCAATTGGATTGAATGTGCAATGGTAACGAGAAAGTCTTACCATTGGCCCCTGTGGAAACTAGCACAAGAGCCACAAGTTAATTTATATACTTCAAATTTATCAGATTTCCCACTTTCATCTTTATTGTTCTTAATAAATTTACTTAGATCATTATATGCAGCTAATTCATGTTGGTATGGATGCGTTGATTGTACATCAAGAAGAAGAAAAATCCATGACACAAAAATCATATTTATCCCTTGTTCCGCATATTTTTCGTCAGCTACCCATTACATTTGAAAACACTTGAAAAAAGAATTAAAAGAGTGGTTATTTTCACTACTACATAGTTTTGTTGAAACCACCCAGGAAACTTATTAAAAAAACAAAAAAAGGGTACTCAGTACTCACCTGCAAATAAAGGACTCTTTCTGACTGTAATACATCCACACTATTGCAGGAAATATTAAAAAATATATGATCTCACCACTTCACTCAATTGAAATCTGATAAAAATAATTGTAGATGAATTTGTTCAATTATAGATAATTGTATCTCGTATTATTCTTTTTTTTAAATTTCTTATATATTTATGAAAGAACAATATTAATTCAGAGTTATTTAATACTTTGTATATTGTATCGTAGTCCTGTAATATGGATATGAAGAGTTCTTACTCGCGTAGAAATCGAGAGACTTCAGTGGGTTTTCCAACTTGTTTTCATTCCCCCAATTCAAATGAAAATTATTATATACCTGTAACTTATTTGAATTTGAAAATAAATTATTATTATATTGAAAAAATTCATCGATATTTTGAAATTGTCTTCGATCATACACCTTTTCTTCAGGTACCCCCATGGAAAAAAATCTAAGGGGGTGAGATCGGGAGACCTTGCTGGTCATGGATATATTGAGTATCTACCAATCCATTTACTCTCCAATTTGTCATCGACATATTCTTTAATTTATGTCGTACTATGACAGGATGCTCCGTAGCTGAATCCATAGGCGTTCTCTTTCCTGTTGAGAGAATTAATCCATAATAATTGGTCCTATCTCAAACGTCAAAAAATATAAGAACATTTCACCTTTCATAATGTCACGAAAAAAGATAGGACCACATAATTTAATATTGAAAATGCCACACCAGTCGTTCGTTCCAAAGGAATATTGCTCATTGCATTCTATTTTGAAATTTGATTTTCGTCGGCCCACTACCTGCAATTTTGCGAACTCACTACTTGCCTCATCAGAAAACATCACATATTTTGTAAACAATCATTAATATTCTATCTGTTTTTGTATTTGATTATTTTCTTCCATTGAAACATACTGATAGTTATTATGGACATGCATATAGAGTGAAATATCAAATTTGCACTGAAAAACTGATAAAAATGTAAACAATTTTCAAAAAACGTCGATATTCTAGTACAAATAATGAATTGGACCAAATTCCACATTGAAATATTATTATATTAATATGAGGAGGGCACCTGGGGTGTATATGAGATGATCCAGTACTCTTTATGGGGCAAGAACCATGAAATATGTAAAAAAATATTTGTTGCGTAGGTGGCTGTGATTCCAAATCTGAATATTGTTTCTTATTCAGGACAATTTTTCTCATAAAATTTTTTGATTGATAAAACTTCCTATTTTTTTCTTTCTCGTACATCGGTTTGCGCAATGCACCAGTTTTGATCAAGAATGAAATTTTCCGACAAATGGATAATAAAAAAGTTTTCCATTTGATGCAAACTTTTTGAAACTTTTTGGGAAGGCATGTTAGATTCAATGAATATTCTTTGTTTTTTCAGCCGAGCTTCCGATTATGTTCATTTTCTTCATCAAGATTGCAATATGTGTGATTCATATCAGAATAATATTGTAAACAAATATACTTACCAACATGAAAATATTTAAAATTACTTACAAAGAGTGGCATTAGAAGTTTCTTTCATGGAGGAGAAAATTATTAGACAGTGTCAATTGACTTTTTACAAAATGTCAAGAAATATATATACAGATAAAATCATTTCCCTTGATAATTCACAGTCAATAAATATCATACCTAAATATTATATACTATATAGTCCTTGAAACAACTGAGGTTCATCAAAACAACTCATTTGTAGAGACTACCAACCTAGTGATGGATAACTGATCGATCAAATTAGAAAAAGACAAGTTTCATGTACTCTTTTTATGGTGGATTTTTCAATTCACAGAATAATCTTTCTATTCATTATTGAATTGAGAATGTTTTCCGTTCCAACTGTTCTCATTGTCATATTCTTCAAATGAGGATAATTTCCTGACAAATGATATTCCTTTTATACGACGATAGTAATGTAAAGGTATTGTGAGAAAATCTGTTTCACGTTTTTCAAATATTCTTCATTATGTTCATAGTCTATTTCATGAATTTTGTTCCATATTCCACAGGTAAAGGCCCCATCAATTTTTTCCACGACTTCAATTTACTATTAGTTATTAAGGGACCATTAAAATGAAGAACTAAGCCGTCCTAATTGCTATTTATTTAAACCTTTCTCGAAATCTTAACCGTTATTTCTCCATAATGCATTAATTTGTTATTCTACCACTGTTATTCGAGTCCAGCCCCTCCTGTTAACATTCAGTATCTTTCTTCAGAGGTCCTTGAACACATCTCGAGTGCAAAATTTTGAACACTAGTGAAAGTAAACGCGAAAAAGCAAATATAATTTTCTCGGGTGAGTTTAAAAATATTGTAATATACAAATTATCTATTCTTCAAAGCATATATTATATCTTCCATTCTGAATTCATCTTCAGGGATCTGTAACAATGAGTTTCACTTCACAATTCTTTTTGAGAAAATTTCAACACGGTAAATAATGGAAAAAATATAATAAGAAAAATGCCCACAAAATATTGAAACTTTTCCAGGGGTTTGAAATTTTAATTCGTCTCGAGCTGAATGTGGAATCTATTGTGCCGTGAAAGTTCGTTATTCACGTATCTAGAATGTCCGTTTTTTATTTATTATTGTTTACTGTATATACTCGGAAATACTAATTTTTGGTGAGTCTTCTTATACTTTATAATCAAAAATTTTTATATCTTAAACCCCTGGAAATTTTGCGAACTCACTACTCACCTCATCAGAAAACAACACGTATTTTGCAAACAATCAATAATATTTTATCTCCTTGTATTTGATTATCTTTTTCCATTGAAACATACTGATAGTTATAATGGACATGCATATAGTGTGAAATATCAAATTTGCACCAAAAAACTAATAAAAATTTAAACAATTTTCAACAAACGTCGATATTCTAGTACAAATAATTAATTGGACCAAATTTTGCATTGAAAAATTATTATAGTAATATGAGGAGGGCACCTAGGGTGTATATGAGATAGGTTCTAGTGCTCTCATGAGGCTAGAACCTTGAAATATGAGAAAAAATATTTGTTGCGTAGGTGGCTGTGATTTCAAATTTGAATTTTGTTTCCAATTCTAAACAATTTTTCTCAATAAACTTTTTTGATAATGTCGAAAATAAGTGTAGTTTCCTCCTGACCGAAATTCCTATCTTTTTTCTTTCTCGTACACCATTTTCCGCAATGCACCAGTTTTTATCAGGAATTAAATTTTCTAACAAATGGATAAAAAAAAAGTTTTCCATATGGTGCAAACTTTTTGAAACTCACTGTATATTCATATATATTGTTATGTTATGTTATGCCAGTTAAAGGTTTGAAAGGAAAAAAACCAACAAAAGAAATAATAATTACTAAATAGTTATTAGTTCCAAGAGATTTTTTTTGAATAACTTTTGAAGTTCTGTTTATTTATAAGCCTTTGTATAATATGGATAGATAAAAATGTCAAAATAATATAACACAATCAATTTCATACACTGTCATAATGATCATAAACCATAATTGGAAAAAAAACAACAAAAAGTCTAAATTTACAAAATTTGCATGAATAAAAGGTGATCAACACATTTGTAAATTTGAAACATACAGTATATTAAATTGGAGATAACTAAAAGTAACCAATGGTAGAACAGCAAACGTCTTCATGATAATAGCCAATCAGAGAATAGATGGTCATAGGTAAAAAATTGGAAATTGTGAAGGAATAGCAATTGGTTGATATCATAAGCAATTATTATTAGAATTTGTAAATAGTAATAAGTATGGAAAAATAGTTGGATATATAAATTGAGTAAGATAAACCTAAACAGTGAAATGTGACAATTTAGTGCGCGAATTCAAAAATTCAAATGGGAAAACAGGAAGGGAAACTGGTATCGAGGCAACAACAAACAAAGCCAAGAAAGAGATTGAAAATAAAATTAAGAACAAAAATTGAAAGATCTGTATGGTTCCAGATTTATAGTATTGGAGTTCCTGATAGCGCTTGTAGTGACAAGGTATCCAGTTTCAGGGCATATCTTGAAACACCGACATCTCCAACAGGTATAAAAACTTTAATAGTGCATTTTCGGTCCTGAACTATTTCACCAATAACGTATTTCACATCTGAAGAACTTTATTTCACTTTATTTTGAACAATAACAGAAAACTTTACTCTCACGGAAAAAGTGAGTTTCTGTTTATCTATCCATGATTGCAATTTTATGATTATCCGTGAATATTTGTATATTCCCACTAGTATAAGTTATTTCTCGTAGGCCAGGTATTTTGAGTCTTCCTCAATAAAGGAGATAATTGTTTTTGATATTTTGTTGTTTGTTCTTTCACAATGATCAACAAACATACCTACGACCATTGAATAACTTGAGTTTGACATATCAAGTAAGGGCTAAATTGCTTTGAACCGGCTATCTTGAGATGAGGGCGTACCAACTGTGCTAGCTGTGGTGAGAAAAGGAGTGACAATTGTCAGCTACGTGACGAGAGAACAGTGACGTTCGTTGGCAATTATTATTACCACATACAAATTATTATACAGGGCAAAAATATCTATCTATATCATATCAATTTGGTTCAAAGAATAGCAAAAAATTATTAGCTTCATTTATTATATAAAAACAATTTATATTTTACAATTCATCATTACATAATAATTTGGCGCCCAACGTGTTGCGAGAAAAGGCAAAGTAAGGGCAATATATCATTTCATAATATTTATTGAGGAAAAGGCAAGTAAGGGAAATATATTATTTCTCAATATTTATCACAGTGGAAAAGGCGAGTAAAGGCAATATAATATTTCTTAATAACACTGGGCGAACTTTAGCAATTGGCATTTAAACGAGTAAAGCTAGATATTGGTGAATAAAATGGATTCGAGAGGTGGTAAGAAAGTTGGCTTGGAAGAAGGGGCAGAAGGTAGAGAGAGAGGTGATCAGGAACAAGGAGAGAGTAGTAATGTGAGAGAGATAGAAATAAAAAGTGAGAGTACACAAATGGTTTTGACAGAGAGTAGGTTTCAGACAATGATGGAGCTTATGGTAAAACAAATTAATGAAAAGTCAGAAAAAATTATGAGGGAAACCACAGATGAATTAAAAAAATGTATGAGAGAAAACACAGATGAAATAAAAAAATGTATGAAAGAAAACACAGATGAAATAATGAAATATATTAAAGAATGTTTCAAAGAAAGTAGTGAAGAAATATGTGAACCATTAGAAACAAGTAGTGAGCAAAATAAAATTCAGGAAGTACTTATACAAAAAATAGATGATAGTAACAATTTATTAGAAAAAATGAGAAACAATTACAAAATATAAAAAGAATTTCGATCTCAAAAATAATGAACTTATGCATAATATGAATGTGAAAAATAAAAAAGTTTTGTTAAAAAAAGGTAAAATAAATAATAAAGTGAAGATAATGAAAATATATGACATAATAATGGCGAAAATGAATTTTGAATTGAAAAAAAGGAACGAAAATGATAAAATAATAAAAACCAAAATAAATGACATCTACAGGGCGAATAGAATATTTGAAATGAAAGAAAGTAGAACAAATAATGAAATAATAATGGTAATGGATAGTAAAATGTTGAATAGAAAAATAGGAAAGAATTCAAATAAAGTTGACTACCAAATACAAGAAAAAGGTAAAAATATAAAAAAAGAAATAGTTGAAAATATTAACATAAAATTTCAATTGAAAATTTGTGAAATAAAATATAAGCTTGCAGTTACAAAACAAGCAAGATTCCATAGAAGGAGAGACAAATAATTAAAATGAAAATTTAGGAATTAATAAATTGTAGGTAAGCAAATTTGATAGGTAAGTTAAGTAATAAAAAAATTGAAAAAAGTTAAAAAAATAATTTGATAGATGGATTTCAGAAACATTTGAATAAAAGAAAATAAAATTAAAAACAAACATAAAGAAAAAAATACATCAATGAGAGAAAATATTAGAGGAAACAAAACAACGTCTAAATAAAAAGTGTAAAAAAAAGAAACATATTGAATAAAATTTATATGAAAAACAGAAAAGTTGATACAAATATTGATACAGTTAGTTAGATGAAGTAAAGTGGAAAACAATATAGATTATAAAGAAGGAAAAATATAGAAATGGATAATAAATAATGTGAATTTTGAAGAAAAATGAAAAGAAATAATGATAAAAATATTTTGTGTATAAAATGAATGTATGTGAGAAATGAAAGTGGGTATGATAATAATAATAATACTAAAGAAGTATATTATAATGAATATGATGATGATAAAGGTATATTAATAAATAATATGAAGGTATATTAATAATTAAAATGAAGGTATATTAATGAATTATAAATGAATATAATATGTTAATTATGTGTGAATAATGGAAAAGCGAAAGAGTATATGCACAAAATAAAAGTAAATGAAATGAGAGATTCAGATAAATGAAATATCCAATTCAATATGAATATAAAGAACAACTGAAAGAAAAGATAGAAAAAATGATAAAACAGTATAATTGAAAAGAGTACCAGTAATTGTACAATCGATAATTGAAAATAATATCAGTATAAAATATAAAATGAAAGTAAGATAATCATAAAATATAAAATATCATATATTAAAATATCTAGAAAAGTTTTCTCTCCTGATCTGAAAAGAAGTCCATAGTCAAGTTTTTCTGGAACAACAATAACGTAGTACTAGTAGTTGTAAATAATTGTTGTTATTGTAGAACTAGTTTTTCGGGAAATCCAGCAAAGTAGTTTTCTGAAAATAGAAAAAAGTATTAGTCAAAGTAAAGGTTAAAAAAAAAAATTCAGAAATTAAAAAGTAGTTACTGATATAAAAATTTTTTTACT
>JAFIRS010006126.1:0-42556 GCA_018342105.1 Gonioctena quinquepunctata | reverse complement strand
AACACGAATACCCTCCAAGAGGATTCCACATTTGATTTTATGAACGCCTTGTTAATATTTTCAAACAAATAATTTATAGGTGATTGCACGCTATTTCTTATCAACGAGTCAATTTTGTTGTTAATGAAACTTTATCCCGCGAAGTTTCATAGTGGACAGTTTCTCCATCTCTGTCTATATGGTAAAAATTGTCACTAATTGGGAAATTTATGTGAGTTTTATTAGTATGATAGTCAGTGTGACATATAAGTTTGTAAATAAACTCTGCCTGCCTCCGATGATGAAAGCAAACTGTTCGAAACAGTGACAGAATGAACATTATTTGTTCGTGTTCTGTAGTTTAGGTCGATTTGTCGCTTGTAGTTCAATTTTTGACAGAAGTAAGTGAACGATTTTCCCCATAATTTATATAAATATCAATTCCAATATTGCAGATTTCTTTAAAAAATCAGGAAAGGCCCAGTACAGATAATGTTTTTGAGAGTGGATTGGTTAGAGATATTCAATATTCATTCGAAATTTGTTGATTTCTGGTAGAATAACGTGAATCAAACAGAATAAAATCCGTCCATGCATAATGCGGTACTTTAAAGTGAATAATGTTCGACTTGCGTAAGAATAAATATTGTCATATTCACGTATTTGTGTGAAAAGACGAATTAAGTCGTTGGCAACTATGTACCCCACGTTGAAGTGGTGGAATGAATAGATAGATGGGTCTTTATTTTCCAGTAGACAACAGGACATTGTATAGGAATTGTCAAAGTACACTTTAATCCAGGTAAATACAAAATATTAAATCCAGAACATTAAAATTCAAAACGGAATTTTAAATTCATAGTGAAAGAGTCTGGACCAATGCTCCTAAAATTATTTCAAAATAAACATGTCAATATCTCAAGATAAATATTTACAAATAAGACAGTACCGTTTCAGGACATAAACTTTTCAACAGTATACAAACATTTTTTTCAGTCAATATTACCGTATTTGTTTTTTCAATATGTTTGTTCTTATATTTTCTTCATTATAGTTTGACAGTTCATTGAAACCCTGGGCGCCATAGAGAAAGGAGAGTTCAAAGATACAATATATTTATTAGAAGATATATCAATGTCATTTTTAGTTCTGGTATTGAGCGCATTTGTACTTAATGAAGTACCTTTATTCTCAAATGAGTATACGGAGAGTTGAAAAATTTAATGAATCATTCAACTACTGATTTGCTATTTTATTTTTATATATTAGCACAAATTCACTCGCCGTTTTGGAAGAAATATCTTTAAGTGAAATCATTTACTGTTTTCCATATTTTGGATTTTCTCTCCCCCTGGAAGTAAAACTTATTAGTTATCTGTTCTGAGAAAGGCAAATTACTCAATTTGCTCCGATACTTTACTGCGTTTTTGATATCTCGGATAAATTTAGTAATGCCCTTCTCAGAACAGATAACTAATAACTTTCACTTCAAGGGGAAGAGAAAACCCAAAATAGAGAAAACAGAATACCGATACCTCCCAAAAAAAATCAGGTACGTTATTTAAATCAATTATTGTTTATGTTAATAATCACAGTAAGTAACAAAAATACAATATTGAGGAGAAATGATTTTATATCGTTCCAAAGTATGTTAAATTTCCAAGACCTCTTTCTCATGAGAAATATTACAAATAATAATTAATGCTTCAGATTGTTTCAATAGAATTATTTTTTTACGAAAAAGGAGTGGAAGCGCAACATTGTCCTGCGATAGCGTAATATCTCGGTGAATTATTCTTTTAATTTATATTGAAAATCATATGTATCTTTTTCTTGGAATAAATCTCCTTCTCTCGATTAGAGGAAAATCTTCTTGTCTCCAACATCATTGTGACCACCGAAAAATCTCCCATTTTGTCTCTTGACGAGTTTTTTACTAATTTGGACGAGGTATTACGAAATTAACTCCATAATGAGCGAGTATCTGATGCGTACACTCTTACAAATATCTAATAAGTAAAAAAAGTTTCGAATCGTCGCAACAACGGATCATTCAAAGTGAATTTTGTTTGGGTTTTTCTGATTCTCCGGCATATCTGGAAGATATAATCTAAAGTAGTGTTTTTCCACGAACATCAAGTCTGGAGAACTCATAAAACAGTTGTTAAGGCCTCGGAAGTTGAGACAAACAAGTTCAATGATATATCGCTATATGTTGGGATAAATATGTCGATGGTGGATGTTGAGGTGAATAATGGCATTATCGGGAGAAAGAAATATTTCGTCTCGGAATGTTTTCGGCAAAGAGAAAAGTTTCGCCAATGTAGAAATAAGAATAACGATATGAAGAAAAAACTACCAGAATAATATAAAGACGAGCCTCTAGCGCTCCAGTGAACTGACAAAACTTTTTTTTTCATGATTATCATAAAATCCCATGAGGGGTACATCCCGGACGGGTACATTTCAAAATGTATCGCAATATCTGTTGATTCTGCAAGGCCAATCTTCTACACATACAGGATGTAATCTAACTTCTTGCACAACCGCTAATAATTATTAGTCCATCAAAAAGTAAACAGATTTTTCCATTGAAATAGTTTCGAGCAAGTCCTTAATAAGCCAGAAAAAGAAATCAACCAAAACTTCACGGTTCCCAAAATTTGGACGAATTAGACAAAAAAAAAGCTTTTTTTTCGAAAATTTAAAAAATGTAATCCATATAGTGAAAAAAGTCTTTGTAAACGCAATACGAGAGAACGGCTGGAAAATTAGGAAAGTTGCCCGGAAATTATAAAATTCGGGTATATAAGAAGTTTGGCGAAGAAAAAGACTATCGAGTCATTTATTACCAAACGAGGAAATAGCTCAGCAGTTACACTGTCGCCTACCGAGCAGAAGGTCACAGGAACCAATCCTGGTCAGTGTAACATTTTTTTGTTTCATAAAAATAACTGCTGGACCGATTTGGCTAATTGTTTTTTGAATATTCGTAATACTCCGAATAAGGTTTTTAGGGAAAGAAAGGATTTTTAGAAAAGTTATTGGAAATTTCTTTGTCCTGGAAAAGTTATCAGGAATATATAATAGAAATTAATGTTTGTTTGTGTTGGTGAGCTAATAACTTGAGAATGGTTGAACCAATTTGGCATTTTTTTCTTCGGGAAAACGGAAACGGGATAACAGAAAAACGGGAGAACGGGGTAACGGGACAATAGGATAACTGGAAACCGGGGAAACGGAATAACTGTTAAACGAGATAATGGAATAACGGAAAAACGGGATAATGGAAGAAAGCGATAACGGGAAAACAGGATGAGGGAAAAACGAGATAACTGGAAAATGGTATAACGTGATAGTTGGAAAATCACATAACTGGCTAACGGCATAAAGCATAAAGCCAAAACGGAAAGCGGGCGGAGTGAAAGGCAAAAAAAAGCATAAGAACAAAAAAATCTTACGCAGGCGAGGGTTTTCAGAAAAAAAAATGGGGAATATAGAAATTTGGACAGAACAACGTCTGTCGGTTCAGCAATTTCGTTATAAAATGGCATTTTTTACTCGTCATTCACGGGTGTGCAAGGAGTAGATTACACCCTGTATAATTAAATACCTTCTCTCTCTCTCTCTCTCAATATTGTCAAGTATGTAAAAATAGTACTTAATAGAAATATAGTAATCATTTTTTTTTCAAAATTCCTATTTAATTTACCAGCTCTGTGAAACGTATTGCTGTTTCATTAAATCAGGTGTTGCGGGTGGCATGATGTTGGAGATTGGTTCAAGACCCTGTGTTGTTTGTTTCCAACCCCATTCTTCAGAGTCTAGGCTCATTCCAAGCCATGTTTGAACTTGATGATAAGTTCAGAGAGTCTGTAGTCTGACTGCGGCGTACGTTGGTGGTAGAGATGATAAATTCACTGTAGTCTTCGTTGCTGATTTCGCGAATTTTAAACGTACGGAAATGACTTGTTTACACCAAGCGTCAAAGTAGAATGATGTCAGCAAATGGCGGCCCAAGCGCTTCCGTAAGTCCCTTCACAGCTGGTACAATAAGACATAACTACCAACCACAACGTCAATTTACCTGTTCCGTGCATCTGTCTCATTATACAGTGCTTCTCAAAAGTCCCCTCCCCCCTCTTATTTTTGGGACGATTATACATAAACAAGTGAAATTTGGAAACTGAATATTAAATGTTGTGAACTTTCCTACCAGTGATGGTAGATGACGAAATCGTCAAAGATGACGTCACAAGGCCATTGTGACCAATAATTTTGAATGGAACCCTACGGCAAGCGACACCTCTTTTAAAAGGTATCGAAAAAACCTATTCAATGATACCAATTTTGTTTGTGTTTATGGCTCATTGGTAAACATCAAAATTTAAATTCCATTCAGTATGATATTAATTACAGATTTGAGAATCAGTATCTACTCAAAGAAATTGCTCGAAGTGACCTCCATCTACTTCCTGACAGTGAAATATCCTATGTTCAAACTCTTCTCGTACTTTTGCAAATGTGTCTGCGGAAACAGCCTCACAATCTGCAACGAAACGACGTTGTTTCAAAACGTCAATATTGTCAGGTTCAGTGGCGTAAACCTTCGATTCAAGGTACCCCCATAGAAAAAAATCCAAAGGTGTGAGGTCCGGTGATCGAGCTGGCTATTCGGCTTATTGCGTTTTGCAACAGCTCCAGATAAACCTCACCGGTTAAATTAGTATTTAAAAGAAGAGGCCCAACGATGTGGTTTCCCAGTATACCTGCCCAAACATTCACCTTCTGGAGAAATTGGGTATGTGTTTCACGAAACAGGTGAGGATTTGCGTCACTCCAATATTTACATTTCCATTTAGATAGAAAGTACTTTCGTCACTAAAACGAATTGTTTTGAGATAGTCTGGCTGTTGGTTGATTTTAGTTTCCATATTTTCACAAAATTCTAGTCTTCGGTCTGGGTCGTCGTCTGAGAGTTGATGAACCATTTTTAATTTGTATGGATGAAATTTGTTTTTTTGCCACCCTGTGTACTGTACTTCGACTGACTTCATAGGTAGATGCAACGTCAGTTGTTGAAGAAGTAGGATTAACTATTACTTCTGCCAGTATATCATTTTTTTTCTCATCAGAAATGTGTGGTCTGCCAGATCGTTTCGCATCATTAATACTACCCGTTGTTTCAAACTTACGAAGAAGCTTCCTTGAGTAAGTCCTCGAAACGGAGCGATCAAGAAACCTCTCATTAAAAATGCGTTCTGCTGCATGAATATTTTGTCCAGTTTCACCAAGAATTAGGATCGCTGCTACTTTATCACCTAGAGCACGAACCATTTCGCTTCTTGAAGCACTTGAACGTTCGGCTCACAACAGTTTAACAAATTATGAAAATGTACAAAAATATTGAAAGTACCAAAAGCTGCTAAAACAGTCAAACGTTCGATCAACAATACACAAATTATTAAATGTACAAAAACTTGGACAATTACAAAAACGTCGAATTAGGGAGACCAAAAAAAACGTCAGCTCATTTGACAACTATCCAGAGGCGGAGCTCGAATTTGGAATTTTGTTATTAACTGATTCAATTCATCACAGCTTTGCATTTTTTAAAAACGAGTTGCCAAAACTGCCATAAACACAAACAAAATTAGTATCATTGAATAGGTTTTTTCGATACCTTTTAAAATAGGTGTCGCTTGCCGTAGGGTTTCATTTAAAATAATTGGTCAGAATGGCCTTGTGACGTCATCTTTGACGATTTCGTCATATATCATCACTAGTAGGGAAGTTTACAACCTTTGATATTCAGTTTCCAAATTTCACTTGTTTATGTATAATCGTTTCGAAAATAAGAGGGGGGGAGAAGACTTTTGAGAAGCACTGTATGTAAAGGATTTTCGTTTGGATATCTACTGTGCGAAAACTATTATAGATAAGAAAAAAAATCAGAACAACATTTCCCGCTCTACAACTTTTTTTATAACTATTTTTCAGGTGAGATCAATTGTTTTTTGCGTTATATTTCATTTTTTTATTTTTAAATTGAATCTTCCACAGAATGGCAGCTGAAGCGTCAAAAGTCAGGCTGGTAAGAAAAAATTTAGTTCGTAAGATCACCACCTTTCTGAAGCCGGTTTTTTAAACAGATTTTTTCGGTAATGAACAAAACTCAGTTCACGGAATACTGCAGAATTTAAGTCCCAAGTTTTAAGTTTTAAACGTTCTGATGAAACGATGAAATTAGTAACTCAAACATAAGCAGATGCAGGAGGTTTGAATATTTCGAGCGGCTAGTGATTGTACAGCAGGACAATCATCTAATTTCTGATATGTACATACTTTCTACACGAATAAAACTCTCTTTGCTTTGATATGATTCGATTTGATTGGTGATAAAATGAGTACTGTTTGAGGGTGTTGAATCATGTTATTCGGCTCGGTATTAGATCGTTGGCTATTGTTCGTTCTTTTCAGTTCTTTTCCGTTTCTCAGTATGTCCTATTTCTTTAGATGGGATACCAATTGCAGAAAAAGCATGCGTTCCAACTTTGACTCGGAAACTCGTATAAATATCGATTTTACAGGAAAAAAAATCTAGAAATAATGGAAGAACATTCAATTATCAAAAAAAAGATATCGTGTATTTTTCGCGTCCGTCGAACCGTTTAGGAGATATATGACAAAGCGCATTTTCCAAGGTGGCCGCTAACACATCTCCCCCCTCGTGTCGCGTCAACTCAGAGATATACTCAGGAACCACCCCTATCACGAAGAAAAAAAATCGCTACTGTAGCCTCATGTTTTACAGCAGCCATTTTTCTTCCCTGCCGACTGAACTATAAACGATTAACGAATACTCAGTCAAACCTTATGCTATTCAGGTGTGGGGCTGCACCAAACAGAGCAGCAAGCAATTCAGCATTTTAAACCAGTACTGAGCAACGTTGCCGATACAAAACAGGAATCTATGTCGGACCTTAGGATTGAGTTCTAGTCAACAAACATGTCGAGCCCATCTTGCTCTAAAACGACGATTATAGTTGTGTGGAGCATTCCATTTCGACTAGTTGATGATGACAAAACTAAAACGAGGTGCCTCAAGAAATTGTTGAAAGTACCCCTCTCGTAAGATCACCTTTGTAGAGACAATTTTCCATTCTAGCTCATAAAGTCTAATCACAATTTCGATGGGAGCAGAACTGGCGTGAGTACGGTAATCTATTTATATAAAGGTGCAAGGAATCTTCAATATGCATGCAAAGTGGCGCGTTCAGCTAATGCTTCATATTTATGAATAGGAAATTAAACTCAGCCGACTTTATTCTTCCAACCACCTAGATACGTTCCTTGCCGTGCGATGAATTATACAGTAAAGTGCTACTATAAAATATATTACTATGGTTATGAAATAGGTCGTATAGCGTCCCTGATAACCGAGTTATATTCTTCATTACATTTTCCAGGATGGCGTCAGGGGAGTATCTATGCAGATACTTAGAATATGGTAACATTGAAAGGAGTGATTCTCCTATCTCATCGGGAGATTAATGTCTATTACGAACATTTCTCCTTCGATTATCTGAAAGGGATGAGAAACTTGACAAGACGAGATATTTTTTGCGGTAACACAAGCTGATATTGATAAAACAAGGATTTAATTTTCAAAATATGAGTTATCATGCAATCAAATGAAAATTTGTCTCTTGATATCATTACCATTTTCTGGTTACTTCAATGAAACTAATCAAATAGTAGGATTGTAGATTTTTAGTTTCAACAGAACCTAATTGAAAATTTTATAGAGTTTTAATATCAGATTTCCAATATAGCATCTAGTAAAAAAATCAATGAATACAATCGCCACAATTGATATACTCCAGCTTTCAAAAAAAAATATAAAGTTATCAGAAGAGTGAAAATTCTAATTCGTGTATTGTATGGTAATAGAACTTGAGGTGTGTTCTGTTACCATAAGCAACTTAACACAACATAATGTTTAGCGCATAAACAGTCAAAATTCATACACAGAAAACTTTTTAACAAAAAATTAAACCAACGAAAAAATCAACTGAAAAGCAAAAAATAAAATAAACCTTCTTAGTCTAAATGATAATTGAGCTCCTACACTAATGAGCGTAACTGATTTTGAGTCGGCGCCAAACAAACAATTATCGAAGATCATTATATTACTTGAAACAAGTAATCAAAACGCAGCCGTGTATCTCGCTGCCATCATTCTACGCTTTACCTAATTCAATTGCTAGTTTGTTTGCCGCCGACTCAAAATCAGTTACTCACATTAGTTTAGGAGCTCAATTATCATTTAGACTAAGAAGGTTTATTTCATTTTTTGCTTTTCAGTTGATTTTTTCGTCGTTTTTATTTTTCAATATTTTGTTGCCGAAATTCACCAATTACTACCTACTTAATTTTTTATTACTCTCGAAATACTTACTTACCTAGATTACTTCAACTATTAACTATTAAATAATATGATTTTCAATTTTAACTATTTACTGTTATATAATATAAATTAATTCTGAAAGTTCTGGTTAGTTGATTTCATCACTTTGTATATAATTCCCTCCTTTCATAGAAAGTAATCATTTTGACGGATGTAGGAGGGTATGTCAATGTCAACTACATATGTGTGCCAAAGTTCACAATTGAAAAATACTTTCCGGTCTCCCTCCTTCCTTTTCCCCAATTCCTCCTTTATTTTCAGGTTTATCCTAATAGTAATAATGATGAAGTCTCCTAGAGTAAAACACTCCGGAAGTAAAATACCTCTCCATTCGGATTTCCGGGCGAGAGGTACTCGAGGGGACTCAACATTAAAAATTAATTTTTTCAACATCCGCGGACTCAACAAGAACATCAATGACGTCCACCATCACCTACAGACGAAAAAACCGGATATTCTGGCTCTAACAGAAACACAAGTAAACTCGTCCACCAACAAGGTCCATATGCTTTGTCATGGTTACGAACTCCATTCTCGATTCAGGTTCAAAGGTGGAGTCTGCCTTTACGCAAAGGCTAACCTTTCATGCCAGCGTGAAGAGAGCCGAAAGACTTTGATGTGATGTGGTTCAAGCTATCTGATACCAAACTGACTAAGTTCCTCTGCTGCCTTTACCTATCACCTAATGAACCTTCATATAACGACCTCTTTGAGTTCTTATCACTCAAACTGGACTACATTCAGGAGAACCATCCAACAGCTGAAACCATAATCATGGGAGACTTTAATGTACATAACGCTGCCTGGCTCAAATTCTCTAACAAAACAGATGATGAAGGTCGTCAAGCCGAGGCCTTCGCCATCACTCATGGTCTAGAACAACTGGTCGAGCTACCAACCCGCATCCCTGATGTCAACAACCAGTCTGCCAATACACTAGATCTTTTCCTCACCACCAATCCTGACCCGTATAGAATAGAAGTTTGTGCCCCACTTGGAAACTCGGATCACACCCTCATCTCCACAACATGCTCTTTCCATTTACCATCGAGCTGCACAATACCACCCCGTCTCATGTAGCATTAAAATTCGGCCGACTGGGAAGGTCTTCGTATGTTTTTCTCAGCGTTTCCATGGAAGAGAGTTTGTTTCTCTTCAGTAGATCCAACACGATGTGCTGGGACAATTTCTGGAATCATCATGTTGGGGATGCACACTTACATACCGAATACCGAAAGAAGAACATCATTCGATAAGACCTGGTTTAACAGAAACTGCTCTAGAGCTGTGGCTTCCAAACAGGCAGCATACCATCGATGGCTAAAAAATCCGGGCCCTGAGACCAGAGCAGCATATGTCGAGGCTAGAGGCATATGCAAAGAGACAATAGAATGTCAAAAGATGCCCACAATGCCAAAATAAGATCAAAATTTGCTGAATGTCCTAACGGATCCCGTTCATTTTGGTCTTTCGCCAAAGCTGTGGAAGAAACTTCAGTTCCAGCTCATTTCTCCTCTAACCAAAGAAGATGGAACACTAGCAACGACTGCCCAGGAAAAGCCAATATCTTTGCGCACCTATTTGCTGGAAATTCCACTCTGATTCATCGGGAAAACAACCCCGAACATTACACCTATTGACAGTCACATGCCCGAGATCACCTTTCGCCAACGTACTATCAGAAAGATTTTGCTGGGTCTCAACACCAACAAAGCCTGTGGATCTGACGGAATCCCGCCGATTGTTCTCAAGAAATGTGCCCCGAACTAACACCTGTTCTTTGAAGTTGTTCAACCACTCTTACAATTTGGGGGTATTTCCGTCCAATTGGAAAATTGCAAGAGTACAGCCAGTCCCTAAAAAGGCAAAAGGCCCTACCTAGCAACTACAGACCTATCGCACTGCTATCTATTATTTCAAAGGTCATGGAAAAAGCCATCAACATCGAGCTCATGAAATATCTGGAAGACTCAGGAATTGTCAACGATCGGCAATATGGCTTCCGTCATCAGAGATCAACTGGTGACCTGCTCGCTTGCGTCTCAGATATATGGCAGCTGTCTATTGAAAAGTATGGAGAAACTTTAGCTGTGGCATTAGATATCTCCAAGGCGTTCGATCGAGTTTGGCACCAGGGACTCCTCGCTAAGCTTCCGTCTTATGGCATGCCCCCTCAGCTGTGTTCTCTGCTTGCTAGTTTTCTCTCAAACAGGTCTCTCCATGTAGTGGTCGATGGAGTTTCATCTGACACTCTACTCATAAATGCTGGTGTTCCGCAAGGATCTATTCTCGCACCAACACTATTTCTACTTCACATCAACGACCTGTTGAAAGCAACTTCATGTCCAGTACACAGCTTTGCCGATGATAGTACCTCCATACCGCTTTCTTCAGGGCCCCTATATCAGCCCGTGAAACCAGAAATGAACGAGGAAGAAATGTTAATAATATAAATATGGACTTAGCAACAATTTCGAATGGGGATCTAATAACTTGGTAGAATTCAATGCAAACAAAACACAAGCATGTCTTTTCTCTAGAAAAGCCGATCTCACTGTGCCTAACATAACTTTGTCAGAGTAACCATACCACTGAAGTCATCCATATCGATGCTTGGTATTACTATCAGCAATAACCTTCCTGGGAAAATCACGTGAGGTCCATTGCCAAAGTGCATCCCAAAACTTGGTTTTTGTTTCGTGCCAAGAGCTATTTCACCCCCAGTCAGCTGCTTATGATCTATAAGGCACAGATCCGACCTGTCCTGGAATAATGTTCCCATATTTGGAGTGCGGCACCTAAACATATCCTGAGGCTATTGGATTCTGTCCAAAAAAAGGCAATTCGTCTCGTCGGTGATGCCTCGCTCACAAACTCGCTCACTTGTCTGGAACACCGTAGAAAAGTTGGCGATTTGTCTCTATTTTATAGATATTTTCATGGGCGATGCTCTTCTGAAATATCAACAATCGTTCCTGCTTTGGCAGTCTCTTCGAGATTAACCAGTCAAGTTCAGTCATCACACCCCTTCGTGGTCACTTTGGAGACCTGCAGAACATCACTTTCCAAAGACTCGTTCATCCAACGAACAGCGAGGCATTGGAACTCATTGCTTAGGGAGGTGTTCCCCGAGGCATACAACCTTCAGAAATTTAAGAAGAACACCAACTCCTACCTTATTTCCCTTGGTTCCCACGATGTTCTCTGAACATTACAGGATATCCCTTTTCGTGGGAACCAGAACATAAAAAAAAAAAACTCTCGACTTCGGAAACACAACAGCGTATAGGTTAGAACACGCACGGCTTGCTAAATACATACGCATTGATATTGTAAATTAAAATATAATTTGCTCTTGAATTTATTGAAGTTATGACGCGTACACTTGCTCAACACAAAATAATGGAGAGATTATAACGCGTATGACTTGGTAAGCACAATAGTAAAGAGAGGTTATAATGCGTACTTGCTAAAAATACATAAGCATTTATTATTGTCTGTATAAAATCTCTACTTACCTAACTCCATCAGCAATATCCGGAACTTGTGCAGAAACACTGTCAGGATTCATTATTGTTATTGTTTTTTATTATTTATTATGTACAAAAAACCTGTATACACTCAACAAAAATAATCGTCTTCCTGAATTTGATTCTGCATACTCGAAAACTCTCACACTGCGGTTTAAACTGAATTTTGATTTATTTCAACATTTCCACCCTCAAAACTCACCCTCCGACGGGGCGACATATGATTTCATATATTAGGTGCTAACATCCTGAATTTGATTCTGCGAACGAAAAAACTCTGCAGTGCCGTTTGAATGTAATTTAAATGTTTTCAACATTTCCACCCGACCCCATGGTGACAATGCATTCTAAATATCATTTCTTACACTTTTCAACCTACAGAATTTGATCATGTATTGCAATAAGCCCTACATTGTCCTTATAAGGAGAAACAGAGCCGAGTTACATTTTTCTCAGTGTATTTTGTGGTTGTGGATAACTTCACACCCGTCATTTGGATATTTTTTCTTAGCCTATTTTTCAAAACGATACCGTTCAGATTCCCAAATGGAGGATTCTTAACAAGAAAATGTACATACAAGTTTTGGCAACCGATATTCATGTTTCATATAAAAAGAATGTATGATAATATATTCAAATTTGAAAAGTTTTGGCGTTCATATTTTATATATATATATATATATATATATATATATATATATATATATATACCATTTTAGAAATAGCTATGTTTGTTATGAGAAAATATATATGTCGAATGACTCATTTGCAGGATATATGCTCTAAAGTAGTTTATTTTTGGCCTTTCATTATTCCCCAAGGTATTCAAGAACGTCACATTCGACCCACTGAAATATAATTCTAATTCAATTCAATAATATTCCAGTCATGTTTACAATATGAAATATTGGGTATCACCAAAATATATCAATCTCTATCATTATCTGATGATAAATTGTTGACTTCATGTCAGATATAAATTTTGTGTCAAAAACAAGGACATAGCTTCAGTCATCGCTCAGGTTATGTTCTGTATTCCTATTATTATACCAATAATAAATGTTGAATAGAAAATTGAAAAAAATGATTCGTCGAACCTTTCGATTCAGGCTTTGACAATGGTACTCATTAAATAAAAATAGTACTCGTTGTATAAATGCTTTTTGAAGCATGGTTATTCGTTAAATTATAAGGGATCGATTTTCGTCAATTTTGAAATTGGAAATGCTATTATCTGAAATGGATAAACTCCGACACCATTTGACCGATCACCATGAAAAGTGGCACATCTGAGTGTTTTTTCATGGAGGTTTTTATGCTATCCATCTTACTTCAACTCGCCACTAGATGGCGCATCAAATTTGAACACGGAGAATATTTACGCGCTATCCATTTTGCTACTCGCTTACCGGGATAAAGAGATAACAGGTTAACAGAAAACGGGTTAACTGGATAACGATAAACGGATTAACGGGATAACGAGAAACTAGTTAACGGGTGAACGCGGGATAACGGGATAACAGGCAAGGCAAGGGAAGGTCACAGGCATTACCCAGATGGAACAACACAAAGAAAAACATGGGAAAAAAACAAATTTGCGTTTACCAGTCAGTATCATATTTATCTTTATATCAGCTACTTTAATGAACAAAATTTCAGTGTGTATCCTAAAATATAGAGGAAAGTAGCCTATTCTCGGATACTCTCCTAATTTCGAATAACAAGGTATTCCAGATATTAGACTGTATCAAAAAACAAAAACCTCTTCCTGTCGAAGGTAAGGGGTAAAGCACCCTGTAAAGGTGTCAATATTTTATATTTCAGCACTTCTGTGTAAGATGGCAGCACAATAGTTATAAAACGACGAGTTTTTATTTGTCTGTCTCAGCTAGTGGTTTTTAAGTTTAACTTCTGATTTTTGGATCCCGGTAAGTTGAAATGTTACTTACACGTTGAATGCTGTGGGTATTTTTAAGAAAGGTCCTTCAGGCCACACTAATTTTGAAAATTAATTTTCCACAGAATGATTTATTTTGTACTATTATATAGTAAAATTACCTTTTTTTGTTATTTTACCCTCTTCCACCCCCGTGTGACTCAGCGATACACGCAGCGTAGAGTTATTATCATGTATTTCTGCGCCATGTGTATTCCCTGGAATACACAGCTTTCAGGTCTCAACTTGCGTAAACTGAATAACATAATAGTGCGAATAAGTTTATCACTGCGCTCAGTCACCATTAACATTACGTAGAGGCATAATCGCGTTTGTGGAAGTGTTTAAAATGTCTCACGGACGTGAAGAGGCCCTCATTGAGACATACCTCGACAAAAGTGACGATGAAGAGGAACCCGTACACGATTCAGACGCTGATCCAGTATGGTTCTAAAAAATTGCAATTGAACTCATTATTGGGGCAAGCGTTGTCAATGCCCACCACTTGTACAAGAAAAATGAGGACAACGCCGGCAAAAAAAGTATCACGAATTTCAAGGAAAATATCGAAGCGACTCCAGTGAATAACCAACATGCATTTAGTCCTGCTGCAAAAAAAGGTCGTTGCAAGATTTGTTATCAAAAGAACAAAGAAGCCCATGGTCGCGCATACGCAATACGAAAAACGAAGCAAGTTTCTTCGCGATGTCGAGCATGCACAGATGAGCCATTGCTTTTCTTATAATGTTTTTTTTCTATGCATAATATTACATTCAAGAAATAGAATACATTTTTTATTTATATTTTGTATGTTTTGTATGTTACTATACCATTAGCTTTTCAATTTTTGTCATTGATATTATCACAATGTTTGTATTTTTGTAATAATAAACTTTTTCACATAAAAACTTGTATTTCAAATATATTCTCGAATGTTTTTTGGCCAAGTTGCTAGACGTGTAACTCCACGCCACGCTAACCATCCCGCCATAATTAATCTTTCCTAAGCGTGCCCTAGTAGCATACACACGGTCAGAACCAAGTTATTGTTCGTGTATACGAAATTATACACGCGGCGTACAGGACCCAACTTACGTGTATACTTTTATATGCATATGGCATTCATGGTGTTAATTAATATGACTGGCTAGTCAAAATTAATCAACTACTATAATGCACAAAATATCAAGCACCTAACCTAAAAAGTGTGAAGTTGCCTAATTTCGGACAGTCGGGGGTTCCCAATTTCGGGTATCCGAAATTAGGAGTATCTCTATCGTCACGTCTACTAGTAAGCGTAAATAAGCGTGTAAAATTATTCATTTCAGAATAAAATGCAAAGGGTCAACACAAAGCATAAGAAATGGGTCTCGAATCAAATGAAATTGGCTATCAATGCGGTCCGAAGTAAAGAAATGGGGTACCTCGAAGCCTCTAAACTGTTTGCTGTTCCTAAAACAACTTCAGAGGATCACGTTAAAGAAACCAATAAAACTCCTGAGCAGCTAGTTGCAGTTTCGATTGGAAGAAAGTCGATACTATCTGCTGAATTAGAAGAAGATTTAGTTGCATATTGCTTGGAAATGGATAGGAGGTTCTACGGACACGGTTTTGGCGATATTAAGAGACTTGCCTATCAATTAGCCATAAGAAATGGTTTACGTCATCCTTTTTCTCATGAGAGTGGAGCTGCTAGTGAAAAATGCTTGAAAGAGTTTTCGAAACGCAATTAAAATTTGAGTATTAGGAAACCCCAAGGTATCTTGAAAGCGAGGATAAAAGGTTTCACTCCAGAGAACATGAAAATTTTTTTCGATCTGCTTGAACCAGAAATGCAAAAATTAATCATAATCCTGCTAGAGTTTTCAACTTTGACTAAAGCGGCATAACAACGGTGCAATCAAAAAATATTCGTGATATGACTTTGAAAGGAAAGAGGCAAGTTTAAGCGGTTACTGCTGCTGAAAGAGGATCACTGGTGACTGTCGTTTTTTGTATGAACGTAGCTGGTGGATTTGTTCCTTCTTTGTTCGTTTTTCCCCGAAAAAACATGGAAGCTAAGTTGTTAGTCGGAGTGCACCCTGGGTCCATCGCGGCGTGTCATCCATCCGGTTGGATTCAACATCACATTTTCACCCAATGGCTACAACACTTCATTCACTTCGTTAAACCATCCTGTGATGATCCAGTGCTTCTGATACTCGACGGTCACTATAGCCGCACACGAAATATCGACGTTATAGAAATGGCACGAACAAACTACGTCACAATATTGTGTATACCACCCCATACCTCACATAAGATGCAGCCTCTGGACCTATCATTTATGTCACCTTTCAAAACCTTTTTATTCTCAGCAAATACAAATGTGTTTGAAGCAAAATCCTGGCCGAATTATCAACTCTTACCGAATTTGTAAGCTAATGTGTGCTGCTTATTCAAAAAGTTCCACTGCAGAGATTTCGGTCAAAGGATTTCGCAAATCTGGGATATCCATTCAACAAGAATATATTTTCTGATTATGATTTTGTTATTAAAAGACAACGAGAGAGGACACCACCACCAAATATTTTACAAAACAATAAAGAAGTTACTACCCCAAGAGACGTGTTGACCAAACAAACAAAAAAACGAAATGAACAAACCCCTTCAAAACAGGGAAATGCACTGAAAAGGTTTGAGGCACCCAAAAAAAAATTTGTCGGAACGGGGGACATCAGCCTTGTCATAGTGGCACTTCAGGATCTGAGGAAGGAAGAAAACCTAGACAAGGCTCTAGCTACATAATCACTAGAACGCCATACAAAGACGAACTTGAAGAAAGCATGCGAGAACAAGAGAGAAAAAAAACTTTGAAAGGGCAGAAAATCAAAACCTAGTTCTAAATTAGCAGAATTCAATAAAAAGGAGGCTGTAAAAGGCATTGCAACAAAGAAAACATAAAAAAACAAAATAAAAGAATCATGATATCGATGATGATTCATCAGATTCTGGAAGTGAGCAAGTGTTGGATGACGATTCGGTTATGGACGTTGACGATAAGGACACAAAATGCTTGTTTTGCCACGGTTTATACTCTGAAGACGTACAAGATGAGCAGAGGATACGTCGCATGAAGTGGTTTGAGTGGAGCCATGGAGAATGTGCTAACTCAGACAAGAAGAAAAAGTATTTGTGTGACTTTTGTTTGGACATTCAGTCAAATAATCTGATTTAAAAAAATTGCCCCTAATATCGGACACTGTATCCGAAATTAGGAACCTCTTTTTTATTTAAATATAAATGTACTTGGTTTAGTTTTCTCATTACATAAAAAAACAATAATGATATGTTTGGACTATCTCTTGTTTTACTACAACCCATGACATGGAGGTTGCATAGAAAAAATGATTCATTTATGCTCTTTTTCAAAATTTTTTTTTGGTAATTTTAAAACAGTATCCGAAATTGTGCAACTTTTCTCAATTTGTATAAGTCCAATTACTTCTAATCCTAATTTGTTTTTTTTTAACGCGCAGGTGAGGACTTGGTCATAAACTCGTTCACAGAAATTTGTTTTTCAGCGCAATATCTAGAATGCCATTAGAAAGTATGTCTAGAGGGAAGATGCCGTGTATCCGATATCAATATTCTGATGAATACCTCTTCCTCAAAAATTGACTTCCAGTGCACGAGAAACCCATATAAACTTCGAAAGTGCTTGTTTATGGGTCGAGCAGTAAAGAATGATTACACGGTTTGCATTTTTACGGCCAGAATGAGAATATTTCAGGAATTATTGACCACCATAACCGATAACCCACCGCGATGCTTCAATAAAATCAAATTTGAAACTGAAATATGTATGAAACGTGAATTCCAAAAATGTATCAACCAGTGAATTGAGCCGAACATGAACGGTATTTTATCAGTATTTCACTGAAGGATTTTAATGCCCAATGGCGGGCAGAAAAGAATACGAGAGTTCGAGGGCAGTTTGCAATAACTCTGATTCAATTTTGATTGGAATTCTTCATATTGTTTCCATAATTGGTCGTTTCGTAATACACACGCTTGTATAGCTACGCTTTCATCTTTCATATAATTCGGTGGTTTTCCTTTACTATATATATATATATATATATATATATATATATATATATATATATATATATATATATACTAGAGTAAGAGTGAAATGGATAAATTCAATATGATTTTACATTTTCCACTTATATCCCTGATAACATATTGTATTGAATTCAGTATAATACTTTTTAGTTATATATAAAATTGAAATAAGCACTTATTATCACGAAACCCACTTTCACATTTTCCAGTTATACCCCTATTAACATATTAAACTGAAATAACTTTATTACTTGTATGTTATAGAAAATTGAAATGAACAAAACCATATTATTACCAAATATATGTTCAAACTTCAAATACCAGCTTCCCCTAACCAGAAATAAGAAAGCCTGATCAACAATTGGAAAAACAACGATAATAGGAAAAATTAAATAACTTCTCTTCATTTTTTGGCGTTTGGAAGATAACTTGTTTGTGAATGCACAATTGCCGAATTGTGAAAATCACGTTAAAATCATATGACGTCAATTTGAAGTACACTTTCAAACACAATTAATAATAAAAAATATTTTCAAAGACAAGCTTGCAACACCCCTTTATTTTTAAACCCCAAATTTGAAATTATCTGATTCAAATTTAAGAAGGTGAAATCACTTCGCCGATAGGCTACTCAGATGGATACGGTTAGGCCGTGAGTAAAGTTCAATTAATGAGTTTTCCTAGTTTATCAAATTGGGCCACTAAAAAAAATATACACTTGACTAGCTCAAGAGTTGGGCGCCAGGCTTGCTAAAGACAAAAGCCAAAGATAAACAAAAAATTTACTATATAAATGTCACCTAGCTTGTATGGGAAGGCAAATAAATATGCAGGAAATCAACTTCATTCCAGACTGGTTATTATAAAAAAACTGTGAGTGGAATTTATAAAAAACTAACAATATTACTTGAGAGTATGAAAAATTCAATGAGAAAATCGAAAAATTACATGTGTATTAATTTTTTTTTTGACTCCAATCAAATTTGAACATTTACAAATGTCAAGATTCCTCTAGATGTTGGTGATACGGTATGTACCTGCAGAGGTCGTCAATGGAGGGAGATGAAGAAGGCTGGTTTATACGAAGATGGTCTCAGCGGTACGACGACGAAACTGGTCTCAGCGGTACGACGACGAATCTGGTCGTGGGTGGTTATCTATTGATTCTTAGACCCCTTTGTTGGCGTGAATTGGTTTGATCTTCACGGACCAGGCTGAATTTGAAATGCTTGTATGACCTCCCAGGGTACCAGTATATATATATATATATATATATATATATATATATATATATATATATATATATATATATATATATATATATATATATATATCATGCGAAGAAGATGATAGGAATCAAAATTTGTACAAAAAAGGGGAGAACGAGAGATATCCTTTGAACCTCAAATTTTTATGATTCAAATTTTAATCTAGAGTCAAAAGATAGATGCAATTGATAGCATACAAAAAAATTATGCCTCAGTCCTTATATAAGACTGGAAGATAACAGTGAAAGGAAAAAATTAAGTAGCAATAAAATATGCTATTCTGGTTTTAAATTTCCAAGTTAATTTTAATCATTTAAAAAAATTAACAATGAGCAAAATTCAAAACAGAACTGAACAAACCTCACCCAAAACGTTATGTTAAAATCCAGTTAAATTTTGAAACCAAGAAGCTTTGATAAGGTGATTATATGTACTTGAAGAGTTCAAAGAAATTGAATAAGCAAAGGTATATCAAAAGAAATATAAAAATTTCCTTGAAACTTTACCAGAGAAAAATTATAGTATTTCAAAGCTAAATACTCCAAAGTTGCCACAGAAAAATAAAGTATTTTAAAGCAAAATACTCTAAAGGTTGCCAAGACAAAAATATACTATGTTAAAGCAAGTACCAAAGGAAAATATAGCGTTATGAACCAAAATATTAATCAGGCCCTGAAGCAAGAATATACTATTCAGTTAAGATAAGAAGAGAGCGACTACACGTCTTTCAGTGGCACAACTCTCTTAGATAAAGATAAAGTTAAGTATTTCTTTTTATTGAAGAATTTTCAGAGATAAACCGAAGAGGGAGACCGCACGTCTTTCAGTGGTAGATGAAGATAATTTCGAAATAGGGCGGCAATTCCCTTTTCGAATCAATAAGCCAGGTAATTCCCAAAAAATTGAATGAATCTCCCTGCTCTTGGCGACAAGGTAGTAACTGAAATCAATTGATTCTACAACGATCAGAAATCAAATAACTCTCACTGTGAATTGAATGAAGTAAATCGATAAAAGGAACTTATTAAATGTTAATCAAATTTTATGCTTGAGGAATATATTAAATCAAGTGTTCTGAGACAAGTTGAGCAGAGGTACAATCTTCTACAGAAGCAATTCTTCCTCAAGAGAAAACAAAATTATTCTCATGAACGTCTAGTTATGAAATAAAGAAAATTGCTTACCGGAGGGCTGTCCTATGAGGCAAACTGCATAACTGTCCCAGAACAGTCGAATACATCCTTTGCAATCGGAATCCTTGGAATAATCCCCTGGAAGTGTGAGGTGAGTAAGCGCTAGTCCACTCGAAATTACCAATTATCTGGTACCTAGAAATGGAAAAAGCGTAGAACTGATTTCCAAAAAAATAAGTCCCCAATGGTCTGAACGGATACTACGACAGCCACATAGACATGTGCACTTAATGCTTTCCAAAATGGCCGGAATATATTTTTTGTGGTTTTTTCTTTACTCAAATCCCAAACACAAATCAACCTTGATAGAAATTAGCCAAAGGGAGTATCATATACGATATGTAAGATATAAAATAATATGAAGATAATTCAATTGGAAATTCACTGATAATTCCAAAGGTGACAAAAAAATTTCCTTAAAAACCATGCAGTCACCATCCAAGAATTCGAATATTACAAGCATATAAAGAGCGGAAAAAATAATGTTAATCATCTACAACATTAATTGCAAGATAAAGAAAATAATTATACTGCACCAAATTCAACAATTTAAAAATCGTAACGTACCAAAATCAATTCACTCACCACACCTGCCTATGTCAAGGTTCAATCGAAGAAAGAGGACGATCATCCTTTCGGTTCGAGCAAATCACCAATTTCACCTGTTTTTTCTAAAACCATTCTCGGTTTTTTCTTTATTTAAAAACACTTATGGAAAAAACAACTGCTTGACGACATGAAATACAACTGTCATGAACACATATTCAAAGGTCGATAATGAAGATCGCTGTTCCGCAGTTCATGACCTGAGCAGTGACTACTGACCCGTACCACCGTAAAGATAACCAGAAAAATTGTGAGAAATTGGTTATGTATAAGGAAGTAACGAAAAATTTGTTACAAGCTTTTACTCAAATGCTCTAAAAAGTGGAAAATAATTGCTTTGGATATGTGACGTAGACTCCGTGAGTTTCAGATTCAAGAGATTTAAGTTTTCAGTTCGAATACAAAAGCGTCAAGTTTTTGAATCTATAACTCACGGGATAACCTATGTCACATGTCCACAGCAATTATTTTTTACTGAATAATAGCTTGTCTTTAAAAATATTTTTCATTATTAATTTTATTTTGTTTAGTACTCCTTTGCATTTTTGATAAAGCCTCGTTATTATGAGGCCTTTCTTCTGTAAGTTCTGAGCTATATAGTTCTTCAATGAGGATACCATCTGAATATTAACTCGTCCGCCATCCCGGAGCTGACATTTTCAATTTATGAATTTTGACAAAAAATCAATAATCATTGCCTAAGTTCATAACCTCCGACCCCATAAACACCGACATACCAATTTTGAACAGAAACGTTTCATAATCACAAAATTTGTCCACCATCTTGGAGCCGCCATCTTGAATTAATGAATTTCGACAATATATTCATGATCTCCGACTCCAAAATACCCTCACAAACCAATTTTGAATAGAATCGGACCATAATTACAAAACTCGTCCGTCATTCCAAATTTATGAATTTTGACAAAAAATTCATAATCTCCGACTACTAAAACCCCCATTTACCAATTTTGAATAGAATCGGACCAAAATTACAGAACACGTCCGCCATCTTGGAGCCGCCATTTAGAATTAATGAATTTTGACAAAAATTTCATAATCTCCGACCCTGAAAACTTCCTGTTGGGGGGAGCGCTGATTCTAATCAGATTATCAACTTGCGCGATATTCACATTAATGACGCCTTTTCGACGCATTCTTCGAGAAGAGTACTGCTTCGACCTTCAACGAGGGCACTTACCAATATTATTACAGTTTTTTGCATTGTCTCCCACGCTGGGTTACAGACTAAGTTATCTCCCCTTTCTCTCCGAAGAACTTTTGCATATGTGTATGTGTGTGTGTGTGTGTGTGTGATATCAAACCAGAAGGGCCCTTTGAGAAGACCTGTCTAGAGCACGCCAATTAGACCAGACCAGATTTTGGTTAGTCATTGATGTGATGCCATGTTATCCTATATTCATATCTTGATTGTATTGGAAATATATTCAATTTTTCGGAAACCACTAAGCGCTATCGAACCACAATACCAATTTTGGAGCCACCATTTCGATTATATGAATTTTGGCAGAAAATTCATAATCTTCGACCTCAAAAACCTCCAAAATAGCAATTTTGAATCGAATCGGACCATAAACACAAATCTCGTACGCCATCTTGGAGCCGCCATTTTGTTTTTGTCTCCAACAAAAATTTAATAATGCATTGTCACGAGATCCATGAACATCTGCCCAATTTTAAGGTAGTCGGACAATGAATTGGGTCAAATTTAGCTTGTAAAAACTTATTTTGAGAATTGAATATAATAGAATTTATCTGGTATTTTTTGACTGAAATTCATCAAACAATTCAAATATAGTGTGGAATATTTGTTCCTAAATATAAATAAACAAACAAAATATATTGGGTTATATAAAATCAGTGAGATTGATACTATAAGAATGAATATATCGAGTTAGGCATCACTTTCTCCCATTAAATCATTTGAAAAAAATTAATCAATTGAGTTCCAGTTGTGTTTAAGTAAGAGCTCTTTGATTGCTAGTTTGAATTTTAAAAAGCTGAACTTCTAATAATGTTTAGGAATTTTATATATCCCTGTATATAGGGTGTAAACTGATTTGTTACACTCCTGTGAGTGACGGGGATATAATACCATTTCATAGCAAAGTACAGTGGTTGAAAATAAAAAAAATTGAAAAATGTCAACGATATTTGTCAAATTCTACCATATTTTGGCATCCACTGTCCGCCTAACCTAACCTAACCCGCTGCTCGGAGCCGCAAGAAAACACTGGCAATTGCCAGATGCAATGCACATTCATATATATGGAATTTTGAACTGATTGTTCGAGGAATGTTGATTTGTGAATCTCTGCATGGATATTTTTCACTAATAAAAACAAAAGAACCCCGTTATATTCGAACTGGTAGATGAATCCAAAACTAGTAAATGAAGTCAGCATACTTTAGAGTACTTGACAAACCAATTTTTTTTAATATTCGCACGAGATCGACCAGGTCTAACAATCGACTGCAAATTGACCTGGCGAAAACGTTGTATGAAAGTTGCTCAAAAGGCTTCGAGAAACACTTTCCTACTGAGAAACCTCTCGAATGTAAATATTTCAAGAGACGATTATTACTGCCCATTAGGGTCTCATCCCAATTATCGCACGGGGACATTCCTGTCACGTCGAAGAAGTATTTAATATTCAACGAAGGGCATCAAATCAAATTTAAAAAAATAAGTTCAAAAACTAAAACTCGACTACGGAAAAAATCGCGTTCTGAATAGTATGAAACAAGAAGATATTCTTGTCCAGAATTCTTATCTACCAACTATTCAATTCTATATTTCAATGAAGCAAATTTGTGAATTTATGATTTTGCCTTTTCGGAAATTTTGTGGAAAAACAACTTTCTTGTCATGATTTCATAGAGTTTATGACAGATCGCTTTGTCAATCATCCTGAATCAGGCAGAATATGGGAGTTTGATTATCAGGGAAATAATTGTTTATTCCATAAATCAAATACAACGCTAGTGAAAATAGTAGTTGTTCTTTTTCCAGAGTGAAATTATCTCAATCATGTTGGATTGCACTCAGCTCTCCGAATAAATGGGAGAATCCCCGGCTAGGAGCTCATGATGAATTTTGCTACATCCGTCAATAAAAATCCGGAAGCGAAAAATACTTGACGCTGGAAATGCCTCCATTATTAAATCATAGATGTATCGTGCATATTTCAGATACGTTGCGAAATTTTATTGAAGCTTTATGAAGAGTTATGAATTTCGCCGACCAATCATTTTCGAAATACCCCCATTCCTATCGTAAAATGTATATTTTCGCTTTACGGCTTGATGAATAAGCACTTAACGTGCTTTTATGGATAAAGAGATATCTTGTGAATATATGGTTAGTTACATCGAAACGAGTACGCGGTTCTTTTCAATTCTGCGCGGGTTTTTCACTTAGTGTAAACAAAGTAAGAAATAAATATCCACCATTTCTTTCATATTACGATATATATACATATATATTTATATATATATATATATATATATATATAAAATATATATATATACATATACAGTTAGTTGAGGGTAATAATTAAAGTGATTGTTCAAACTGGCCACCTTGCACCATAATCGGCTCGTCGTCTCATGGACCCACGTACACGTTCCATTATACCTGGTGTATTTCGGATAGCGTCACATGCAATGATTATTTGACGAAGTTATTCTTTGGTTCCTTTTGGCACCGTATGAACTAGGGCCTTCAAGTGACCCCACAAAATCGATTGGATTTAAATCCGGGGACCTAGGAGGCCAGAATTGATTTGGAATTTCAGCGCCCCGACCAATCCATCTGTTCCTAAATCGCTGATTTGAAAATTCACGAATTATTAAAGTAAAATGCGCTGGCGCTCCATCATGCATAAACCACATTCTTTGGCTCACTGAAAGTGGAATGTCTTCAAGTAATTCAGGCAAAATATTTTCAGGGAAATCATGATAAGAATTTCGATTAAGAGTCCCTGGAAAAAAGTGGGGACCAATCAAATAATCCCCAACAATACCAATCCACACATTCAATGAAACTGGTGTTGAAACCTGAAGTCAACTATTGCGTGAGAGTTTTCTTCACACCACACATGATTATTATGAAAGTTTATTATGGCGTTCTTTAAAAAATGTGCCCCGTCAGTGAATGATATCTCTGCAGTAAATTGAGGGTTTTGTGCAATTTTCTGCAGTATCCATTGGCAAAATGTTACACGGGGAAGGAAATCTCGGGGCAATAATGCTTGGACATACTGTATGTGATGAGGATACAACTGATTTTGTTTGTGATGTACGTTCAGATTTGGCGCAATTTTTCTCGTGCTTGTCTGTGGATCTTCTTCGATTGCCTGAAGAACAGCTTCTTCAACTTCTGGTGTCCTAGTATTCAACGGTCTGCCTGACACTGGAGCTTTCTCAAAGGGTCCAGACTCCATAAGCCGCTGAAAAAGGTTTCTGAATGTCTGGTGATTCGGCGCTCGATGATAGGGGAATCTTTCATTAGAAATACGTCTAGCCTCGTAGCAATTGCCATCGGCAAACCGTATACGTAAATCATATCAGCCATTTCGCTTTTCGTGTATGCTGCTATTCGAAAAAAATTGGAAGGCAAATACAGAATACAACTCCACTGTTACAAGAACGGATTGAAATGACATGACAAGTACTCACCTGAATGCTATTTATTTAAATCGGAAAAGAGTCTAAAAAAACTATGTAACAAAAAACAAGACTCATTTTTTGACTTTACTCGGGTGTTGAATGTAGAAGACCATTGAATAAAAGAAGACAAATGCATTGGCGTATCTTTTCAAATTCCAATAACTCGAAAACAGTTGTTCGCAGCGACCTCTACCAAGAATATATTTATTACACGAATATGTTAAAAAATCGATTTTTCCACTAGAAATCGTGATATGGGTAAGTACAAAAATGTTATGACATTTCAATTGAGACCCTGCATCTCAGAAACGAATCACTTGCAGACATATGTTCATGAGAATTTTTCTTCTTATTTTGACGTCAGCAACATGCTCCCAAATTTTGTAAACGCACTTAAGAAATACCCTGTATATATGTATCTCATGAGTTTCATAATCATGAGTGTAAAGTCACGCATACAGATAAACACAACTTTAGTCAGGCACATAATTTTCAAACATTTGTCCTGATTAATCCTGAGCCAGGACTATTTCTGATTTATATTCATATTTTTTAGGAAACATTTACATGAAGGAAGATTTATATTGATAATTCATTCATATTTAATATATATATATATATATATATATATATATATATATATATATATATATATATATATATATAAACAATTTTTTCGGCATTCAGACAGGAAAATGACAACTCAAAACTGAAAAATAAAAATGTGGATCGGCCAGGATATTTTTTTTTTCAAAAACTATAAATGAAATTAGGTTTACAAAAAAGTTCGCGTCAATTCAAAAATACAGGGGATTCTGATACCAAATACCTGGAATAAATGAAATACTAATTTTATACAAACAAAATATATATAAAAATACAAATGAACTCAAAAGAAACTGACGAAGAGAATCAGTTATGAAAAATCTTAATGTTTTTGAAAAGAAGACAACATAAGTAGAGTAAATCTGGGACGAACTCGATTTTTCTCTCGAACACGCAAACAATTTCTTATTTTATCAACCCCAGCAAAGCGGGTGGAAAAAATAACTGAAAAGGCATTTCTTTAGAAGCGCAAATGAGAAACCTACACTTTAAAAAAAGAGCAAGATATGAGTATATAATACATCTGAAAATGAATAGTTGAAAAGGTAAAAGTATTTTAACAGGTAACTTCTCTATCTGGGGAATATTTCCTTAAATTTACTAATATGTTTTTTCTTAACCAATATGGTTTTCAGAAAGGAAAAGGATCTATCTGAACTTGCTATCACAAATTTATCTACAAGTATCAAGAGAAAAATGACAATAGAAGCTCACTGTAACTTTCTACTCAATGATTTCAATGTTCCTCTTTTATTCAAACATTAATAATACAAAGATTTGAGCTTATTAACGAGAATAATGAATTTTATTTCAGCTCTGTCTCAATGACGAAATGAAAGAGAATTTCAATAGCAATACTTTCGCAAAACTAAAAAATAAATCCAATACTTGATATTTCAAAAATCCTATGCGTTAGTCCAATAACTCTTCACCGCACGGTTTCGAATTAGTAGAAAAGAAAAGTTATAACAACAATAGATATATCTGATAATACAGAGTTACTTATGGCATTCGTCTCTTCTCTTCCTCTGCCTATCAATGAATGTAATAAAATGAGCAAAAAAATTCAAACGATTTTATTGTAGGGAAATATAATGATAATGCAGGTATTGTACTAAAAACAGGAAAAAAAATTGGTAGTTACTTAAAAAAAATTTTACTCATTTTATTTCCAAGTTTTTAGTTTTTTATTCAGTTATTCAATATTTCTCATTCTATTTAGTTCATTTAGTGCCTCATTATTACAACGTTTCTTTCCAGTCAGTTTGTTGCAATCTAACTCCTCAATTCATAATCCTTCCAAAAACTTCACTCGACTCCGAGCTACGTAAGCTTGTTCTTCCTCAAACAATTTTGAACCCAAATACACAACTGCGTGGCCTACAGTGCTGCCTTGCATTTTGTGGACAGTGGAGGCCCATGACCAAATTAATCTATGATTCGCCACTTTTTATTGGACGCCATCTTGGATTGCAATTTTTTTCATGGTATTTTACTAGTCAAACCCTTTCATTTGATATCCATATTCAAGGGGTTGTAAAAAAAATATGTAATTCGCCATTTTGTAGCGGCGGCCATCTTTGATTAACAATGATACTGAATACACATAATTGTATAATCATCACAACCAAAGGTGTGTGCCAAATTTCAGATCAATCGGTCAACAGGAGGGCGGTAAAATTTCAATTACTAGATTTGACCCACCCAAGACACAAACAAAGCAAGCTAAATAAAACTGTTCAAAAACATTCTAGTTTTGTGAGTTTTTCCATTGGTTGTCATTTCTTCAGTTTCTGTAGTTTTTTGGGGTCACGACATTGGTTTCTTTCCTCAGTGGAAGAAATAATTTACTGTATGCGAACAAGATAATTGTTTTAGAATTCATACGTCTAAGTTAGTTAATTGGGATTTTTTCATTAACAATAACACCACCATACCCTCAAAATTGGGTACCACTGAAAAAGATCTTCGAATATATTTCCAATGAAATATCATACATGGGGGTTGCCCATTTTGATTTGGGAAAATCAATCAAAATAATTGTAGATATTTCGAAGAAGAAGATGTTATGGAATATTGAATGATATCGATGATGATATAGTTCATTCGACAATAAAAATACATTTTTCCTAAGACTTTCGTCAAAAATGTATCATTTTTGATGACTTTTGGATGTCAAAAGTAAGCTGGCTATTTTTGAACAGAGTGCAAAAAAAATATTCTGCACGGTGTGCAAAAAAGTACAGACCTACGTTGTTTAAATACAGATAATACCCATCATTCTCATTTCAATCGTGTTTTATTGAACATATTACAATCATATTCCATCCAAACAAATTTTTTTGATTAAATTAATAGTACAATTGCTGTTATTTCCAAATGATGATTTCGGTAATACTGAATCAAATGGCTTTTTTTGTATAATGTTATAGTTTTCCCAATATCAATTGCAGAAGCATAAAAAAGTCTTGCGGCGGAATCCTGTGAGCAGCAGTGGCGGAGATAACTAATTTTATTTAGATATTTCAATATCCTAAAACGTATTTCGATCGGTACACACCAAGACCACAGACGCTACTGGTTTTCAATCTTTCAGAGCTATTAAAACACAAATATAACGCGTGATTTATGACCTCCCATCGCATGGACACACCTGCAAGCATTGATGCTGACTTGATTGGCCCAGACGAATCGGTTGTAGAACAGACAGCTGTCACTCAAGTCCACGTTGACCAGCGGGCTCTTTGTGCCGACGGAGACTGTATACAAGTAGTACAGATTATTTTTCGTTCCGTTTCTTTGCATATACGCTCGTGTTAGCGAAGTGAGTTTTCATTTGCTTCCTATAGAAACAGTTTCTGCAATTGATATTAGATGGACTATACAAGTATTATTGTTCTCGGCTTCGACATTTCCACTATTCTTGATATCAACACTAAAAATACCGTTTCAAATTTTCACTTTTTCTTCCACGGACTGCTCCACATAGCCTTCTGCATCGGTCGACGATCGCCATCTACCATGATGTTTAATTCTAAAACTATCAGCCGCTGAGCCAACCAAAAGCGACGCAGATGACCTTCTCAAACTATGGTCAGTATTTTGCAGTATTAGGTTATCCAAGAAATGATGCAATTAGACTCGGAATTTTTTCAAAAGTATTCATTCCGACTACTTGAACTGTACATTTTCCATTCCTATACTGAAGAAAAAATCTAGGGTTTTCTATCTTAAGTCGTAGTGACATGTACTTACGGCAAATTTTAGCAACATTAAATTTGCGTTCGTTGTTATTTGAAACTACGAATGTTCTTTGTATTTTCATTTCTGAATCAGGAATTTCAATAATTATATAAGAATACTTGTCCTCAATATCATGTATTGTCATCCCGTAATCATAACTACTTTCATCGATAAAAAAGTTGCATCCGCAGCATCAAGCAAACATTTAGTTACCTCTGCTCTCGAGGAAACGTTTGCCTTTTTCGGCTTAAAGCACTTTTTCTTTTAAGAAATGCCTTCACTTTGGGATAATCACCATATGTATGTTCTTGTTAACACCTTAAGTTGATTTTAACATAGAAAACTTCAACCATAGGGTTGACGACTTGTTTTAGAATTTTCTCACAAATACGCAAGAATGACGGGTTCTGATACCTTAGATATTTATTTCTGAGAACACCAACTCAAATGCATCATTTTCTTTTTCGTATAGTAGTCTGGACTTTACTGATAGAAGTTCTAAGCTAACTGCTTCCGCTGACTCCATCACATCGGCAGGAATATCAGATGTATCACTAAAATCACTTTCTTCGTCCATAATTAAAGCAATATTTAAAAAAATTACGAAAATTATCTGATAACGGTTTTACAGTGATGGCGACTTCAATAATCAAAATTGTTCTAAGCACCCTGACAACTTAATATTTGTTCTAATTTTTACACGCTTTATATTAGCTTCACTTGTATGTTTGTTTGTTTGTTTGTAACCGACTCCTTTGGGCGTGATTTTGACCCACTTCCAGACCTCCGAATGATTTGAAATTTGGCAGGTGTACATAATTTTGGTGACAATGCATTAAAAAAAAATTGTGTGAAAAAAAAAAAGGCGGCTCCAATATGGCGTACAAGTTTTGTGATTATGGTCCGATTCGCGTCAAAATTGGTATCTGGGGGTTTTTGTGGTCGGAGATTATGATTCTTTTGTCAAGATTTAAAAATTCCAGATGGCGGCTTTAAAATGGCGGCCGAGTTTTGTTATTATGGTCTGGTTCTATTCAAAATTGGTATGTGGGGGTTTTTGGGGTCGAATATTATTATTCTTTTGTGAAAATTGAAAAATTCGAGATATCGGCTTCAAAATGACGGCCGAGTTTTGTGATTATGGTCTGATTCTATTCAAAATTGGTATGTGGTGGTTTTTGGGGTTGGAGATTATGATTACCTAATTTGATAAAATTATTCCATTTTTTTATTTGCAAAAAAATTATAAAAATGATAGTTTAAAAAAAACTAAAAAAACACGCTTTTATAAATAAACCACACTTAAAAGTTGGAAATAAATAATAGTTTAAAAAAAATAAAAAACACTTTTATAGAAAACCAGACTACAAAAATATAAAATAAGAAACAAATGTATTTTATTTTAGAAAAAAGCGTGGGTTGCATGGTATCAATAATTATATAGTACATTACGAACCTAGGGCAGTAAAGTAAGAAATGTCTCAGATCACAGGTAATTGTTGGCCAAGGCGATACCATGCACCCCACGCTTTTTTTTAATAAAATAAATTTGTTTCTTATTTTATATTTTTTTAGTCTGGTTTTCTATAAAAGGGTGTTTTTTAGTTTTTTAAACTATTATTTTCCTGGTAGGTATGTATTGCGATTAACTGAAATAATTTCGCTTAATGTCACTGTCAATGCCAAAACAATAAAAATTGGACGTTTGCTTTCAAAACGTCAATAATAACATTTTTGTATTGAAAAACCAAAGTATTGGAAAAAAATCATGTATACAACTCCAATATAAAGCCTCTTTTTTGCACGAGGTTTCATAAACTTCTCGCGCGTGCAAAAAACAGTCGCTTTATATTCTTGTTGTATGAATAACTATTATTATTGCGAATGGAAAAGGCATATTCCGACTCCAAATAGTCCAATATAACAGTTCAAGGTTGAATATTCTATTTATACACACACGTTGGTATTCTAACTGTTGTTTTTTGTTTCAGGTAAAGTCAAATATCGTGGAGTTGGGTCACAAATCTGGTGAGTTCAACGCTAGTTCAAATGATATGATAGAAATGTTAGGAAATAACATCTGAAACTCATCACCATTTGCTAACATCATAATATTTTACGCATCTCTGAATACCATTGGAAAAGTATTTCTAAGAGTGCAGATTATCAAATTGACAATAAAACGCGTTTCAGAGAAATAAGGATACAGTGTGACCCATTTGAAATGGAACCACCCCTGTTGAATAAGCATTTCTCAATCTAAAATTATTTTTTTTTTAATATTAATCATCAAAAACTGTATCTTGACATAAATTTCCATAACTTCAGTTTAATTTCCAAGGCACTCTATGTCAAAAACGGCAAAAATATTTTGGGCAATTTTTGTTTTTAAATTTGACTACATCACTGGATTCGTAGTCGTTATAAATGAAAAATATCAGAATTTCACAAAACAACTTAAACTTTGGAAACAAAGAATTTGATTATAATTTTTATTCAGATTATAGACATATTTAAAATCTGGCAATACTGCCCTATACAAAGTAAAACACCAGTGAACTTGTACAATGAAAATCCGAAGTCAATAGCTCATTCGGTTCTACAGTTATAACTCCTGAAAGTATGGTAATGTGAGCGATTTGTGGTGGAAGCGATTTTGTAATAAAAATCAGACTACGCTATACGCTATACTTTTTGTGTCAGAATATCCCAAAAATAAAGTCTAGTATTGTTAGTTCAGGCGATATAGGTGGTCATTCATTCAAGTCACTAATTCGTCCTATCCAATGATTTGGGAACTTGTCATTTAGCCACTGTTTAACAATCGTGGAATTGTGAACGGAACAGCCGTCGAGCTGGAAATGTAAATTTACTCGTTCGGCAAGTGGAATTTCTTCTATTTCGTCCGATAATTGGTTATTTAAAAATTCCAAAATATTTTGACCGTTCGTGTTTCCATAAAAAAATATGGACCTATTATTCTACCTTTAACTATATCACACCAATCGTGAACTTTTTCATAATATTGACTATTACAATTTATGACCCAGTGCGGATTTTCAGTAGCCCAATACCCAGCATTTTGCGATGATACTACACCATTGGTGCTGAAAGAAGCTTCATCACTAAACATTATGTGATTCAAAAAATTTCTTGTATTCGGGTACTCGCCTTGTGCCAACAAACAAAATTCCACACGTTCCACTTCATCACCTTCCTTCAAAGTGTGAATAAATTTAGGTTTACATATGCTTTCATTTTGTTTCGTTTCAGACATTGCCGAATATTTTCTCTCGGTATGTTTAAGTCCAAACTGGCGACTCGTAAGCTACTGTTTGGGTGGTTTGTAAAATAATCTACAACGGCAAGATCGTTTAAATATCTTCTTCGGTAATTACTTTTCAAAATATGTTAGGTTAGTGCTCCAGTTTCTTCAAACTTTTTGTTAATTTTGCTAATGGTGCTTCTGTCAATGGAAAGTCGATTTGGATGTCTGTGATTAAATATACTAGCTACTTTTCTTTCACTATGATAATTGTCCCCAGAAATTCTTACAATTTCAATTCTTTCTTCTAATGATAATTGCAGAGCCCTTATTAAATGCACGTAACTAACAACTATTATTTTATTTTTTATTAGCTGTCAAAATCACAGCCTACTATTGATTTAGTACAATACCTATACCTAATGTATATTAGTTCAGCTTTCCTCAAATTATTGATACTTCCTCTAAAAGCTTGTTTTAGTTGAGTTTTGCAGAATTCAAAGGGAATAATTTTTGTCGTGCTTTCTGTTTTATTATTGAATAAATAATTTTGATACTTTGAAACTTGTTTCTGTTCATTTTGTTTTTTTCGGCTATGGACTACGTACGTACTACTGCATAACTTGGAAATGAATTTTTAATTTTCTGTTATTTTCGAATACACTCATAACCTACACTTAAATAAATGATTTTAAGGGAACGTAATTTACCAATACAGTGGCGTAGTCAGATTTTTATTACAAAATCGCTTCCACCACAAATCGCTCACATTACCATACTTTCAGGAGTTATAACTACAGAACTGAATGAGCTATTGACTTCGGATTTTCACCGTACAAGTTCACTGATGTTGTTCTTTGTATTGGCACTGTTGCCAGATTCAAAATAAGTCTATAATCTAGATAAAAATTATAATCAAATACTCTGTTTCCAAAATTAAAGTTGTTGTAACTTCGTTGTTAACCAATATTTGTCCATGAAATTTTGATAGTTTCTATTTATAACGACTACGAATCCAGTGGTGTAGTCAAATTTGAATACAAGAACTGACTAATAAATTTTTGCCGTTTTTGACAAAGAAAAGAAACCATAGAATGCCTTGGAAATGAAATTAAGTCATGAAAATTTGTGTCATGATACAGTTTCTATGCTCAATATTGAGATTGATTGAAAAATATGTCTTCTACAGGAGTGGTTCCATTTTAAATGGGTCACACTGTATATTTACTGAATAATCCTAGTCTAAATATGTTATCACTGGGTATTGGTCTGTGAATATTTCACACGGGAGAATATTACATTCAAAAGAATATGGATTGAAGTTTTATATTTTTACTGAATGATTCTGGTGCACATATGTAATCACTGGAAATTATTCTGCAAACTTCTCACACTGAGAGAATATGCCATGCAATGCTTTGGTTTGATTCACTCATATCTTCAGATCATCGAGAGAAAGTGCGTTAGTGAAATAATACTTGATAACCACGAGTATCTACATATTTTATAATCTAATGAAGTGAAATAGACATTGTCCTCTACGAAAATTACAACAATAAGTATCTAATGTTTTTGTTCTCTCTTTGATGGGCTTGAAGTAGTGCTCAAAAGTCAAAGTTTTATGTACTTGAGCTCAAAAAATATCGAAATAAATTTAGATTTCGATAATCAATTATTCATTAGAAATATCTATTACACACTTAATGCTAGTCTGTAATTTGTTCATTGAAGGGACTTATTTTTTTCTCTTGTAGAACTTCTATAGATGTGGAATGAATTTGGCGCAATATACGATTTCCAATGTGTGTGGATGTTGGATGGTGTCCATAATCGACCAGCACAAAATATAACAAATATGCGCGATGAATCAATTAGTCAACTGGACCACTGTTGCCCTTCCCGCACTCTTTGTCTTGAGCTCATTTACGTGCCAGGCAGTCTCGCAGTTCACTAAAAATACTCACTAGCATTAGTAGTAAGCCCATAACGATTGAAAATAAATGAAGTTCTTGCGAATTCTAGAATGTTCACGTTAAATTTCATTTGATATTTATATATATATATATATATATATATATATATATATATATATATAAATCTGAGTTTAGGAAACACAAAAACCAATTTTATGTTTTCTTTGAGGTTGCAGTCAATGGGAAATGGCCATGTAAAGAAGACTCTTTGTTAAATTGTCGAGCTTTCGAAATACTTTCATTATCAAGACATCTGGAAGGAAAAAAAAATCAAATCGTAAAAATGCTCTTTTTTTCCCAAAAATATAAAAAACTACTAACTAGAGGTTGCTAACAGGAAAATATCGGTGCACATCACAAATAAAATCTTAACATCAACTTGTAAAAAAACATCTTCGACTAATTAAGAACTCTCATGTTGAATATGTAAAATTTGTGTCGAGATTGATTGAAACAAACACATGTTGATCCCTGCAGTGGGTCATCGAGAAAGGACCGTGAAAGCGGTCAGACTAAATTGACAGGATGTTCGAACCAATGAGGGACGAGTTTATCCCACTTTCCGACGATAATCTATGGCGGGCGATTCAGAAGGTGTACAGGGTCACTTTCGGCTTTATTGTCAAAATTCAGAAGGTAATTATATATCACGTTGAGATTTGCAATATCAAAACGTTTATTCAGACAGTTTGTTGATATTAATGTGTACCATTTCAGAAAATTTTTCGTACAAGTGTTTATCTAGTTAAACATTAGGATTATTAATCCAAAATGTCCGAGTTCAATATTTCACAGTGCACAACTTTTTTGTGTTAAATTGCAATCATTTTATGAAGTAATGCGGCCTGATAAATTTCTTTTAGTTTGTCCAATATAGACTTTCTCACAATTCAGACAAGGAATAATATATATAACATTGGATCATTCTAATGTTGTTAACGGAAATTTAGTTTTAGTAAATAGGGCCGAAATCGTTTTTCTTTGCAAACCGGAGACCTTCCGAGTTGAAAATGTTTATGAGTTTTGGCGTTACTTCTTCAATGTATGGTAAAGTTCTATATATCGATAATGTTTGAACTTCACCATACATTGAAGAACTAACGCCAAAACTCATTAACATTTTCAAGTCGAGTCGAAAGGTCTCCGGTTTGCAAAGAAAAATTTAAAAACGGTTCCGACCCTATTTACTAAAACTAAATTTCCGTTAACAACATTAGAATGTTCTTATTTCATTTATAGTATTCCTTGTCTGAATTGGACAAACTAAAAAAAAATTATCAGGCCGCATTACTTCTCATGAAAGTAATTGCAATTTAAACAAAAATAGTTGTGCACTTGCAGAGCATACCATTAAACTCGGACATTTTGGCAATTTCAATAATCCTAGTATTTTGGCTAGAGAAAACAACTTGTACAAAAGACATTTTCCAGAGATGGTACACATTAATAATCAACCAAACTGTATGAATAAACGTTCTGATATTGCAAATATCTTCTGAATTTTGACAATAAAGGCGAAAGTGATCCTGTACACCTTTTGAATCGCCCGCCATAGATTATCGTCGAAGTGAGGGATAAACATGTGCTCGTCCCTCATTGGTTCGAACATCCTGTCAATATTTAGTCTGACCACTTTCACGGACCTTTCTCGATGACCCACTGCAGAGATCAACATGTGTTTGTTTCAATCAATCTCGACACAAAGTTTACATATTTAACATGATAATTTTCAATAAGTCGAAGATGTTTTTTACAAGTTGATGTTAAGATTTTGTTTGAGATGTGCACCGATATTTTCCTGTTAGCAACCTCGAGTTAGTAAGTTTTTTATATTTTTGGGAAAAAAAGTGCATTTTTACAATGTTATTTTTTTTCCTTTCAGATGTCTTGATAATGAAATAAAGTATTTCGAAAGCTCGACAATTCAACAAAGAGTCTTCTTAACATGGCCATTTCCTATTGACTACAACCTCAAAACAAACATAAAATTTGTTTTTTGTGTTTCCTAAACTCAGTTTTTTTCAACTAGTCCAGTCAAGAGACTACCCTTCTTCTATATATATATATATATATATATATATATATATATATATATATATATATATATATATATATATATATATATATATATATAATGTATAATATAGTTAAATTTAAATCTGAAGGAAGGAGAAATACAAACTGTAAGGTGGTATTTTGGGGGTCACTCAATTCAAGTACAATAAATTTGTTTATAGTTGCATTTGAAGATAGGCCAATTTCGAACAGTCCGCCATTAGTCGAATTAACTTCGAGAAATGTGGACATGAATGTTAGGAGACTATATCATAGGTCCCTTCTTTATCGATGGTTATTTGTGGAATATATACAACTCCTCCAAAATCGAATCATTCCGACAGTTCAGCTACTTCCTATTGATTTTGGGGACATTTGGTGTCAACAGGATGGTTGTTCTAATCACAATGCACGAGCAGTGACACAATTTCTCCAAACTACGTTTCCAGATCGTGTAATATCTACACGTAGTACGATCATGTGGTCCCCCAGATCCCCAGATTTATCTCCGAGTGATTTGTTTCTTTGGGGTTATCTGGAAGAATCCGCTTATCGACATGAATTTCAGAGAGCACCAAATCTTGAAGAATTGAGGAGGAAAATTATCCAATTTTGCGTCAATATTAAGCCAAATCTACTCTGCAATATGAGATTATCTCTGTTTGACAGATTTGGCTATTCTTTGGCACAACAAGGTGGTTTATTCGAACCTTCATTATATTAGATCCGTAGTTTTTTGTTTCTAGTTAAATTTTAGTTTATTTTTCACAAGTAACGTTATGTTTTTTAATTCGTAAAATGTATTTTATTTTCAAAGCCGTTATGCCAGAAAGAAACCACAACACTTATTTCCAGAAGAGAAATGATTTGTTACTTATATTGCAGCAAATAATTTCTCGTATGCAATGGAACGTCGGCGTCGTAGAGTATCTTTCCTGATAAGCCAGATACACATCCACACTTAAATGTTCATATTGACTGGACTGAGCCTACGACCTACGAAGCGGAGTCACGTGCTCTAGCCAGGCTAAGAAGTGGGAACAAATCAAGAGTGGTCCTGTTCACTAATTGATTCTTCTCGCGTATATTCGTTATATTTTGTGCTGGTCGACTATGGACACCATTCAACATCTAAACATATTGGAAATTGTTTATTGCGGCAAATTTTTTCCATATTGACAGAAGAGAGCATCTGCATACCCTTACCAGCGGTAGAAAGTTTATTTGTACTTTTGCGTGAATTTTCTATATTTTATTTTTTCAGAAACTATTCTGGTTTTTATATAATATATAATTTTCTGTTTTTCTTAATAACCCAACTGAAACAAAATTTTATACCTTTCCGACGATTATGAAAGATTTTTTTTTAAATGAATATCCATATTGGAGCAAACAAAAGACACTCACTTTACCGAATGATTTTCGTTTACAAAACCACGACACGTGTTTCGGTATATAATAGCTTCTTCAGGTAGAGATAACACCAACTCAACAACCATGATGTATCATGTTGAATAAACAAAGCAGATTGTTATATATATATATATATATATATATATATATATATATATATATATATATATATATATATATTTATATATATATATATACATATATATTTATATATATATATATAGAAATATCTTTATATATATAATTCTACTGTACATGTGTTGTCACTGCACTCCTCCTAAACAGCTGGACCGATTTGAATGAATTTTTGTGAATGCGTTTGGGTGGCGCCTTGGATGGTTTAGATTCACAAATCATCCCCCTAAAAGTAAAGGGTGGTCCACCCCTTGATTTTATTTTTATTTTGTAGACAAAAATTTTTGTTTTTATTTTTTTCATGATACAGCATTCAAAAATACATACAACCCCTTAATTTTCACCCTACTACGATCAACCCCTATTTTTTGGCAAATTTTTTATTTTGTCATGACTCAGAATAAAAAATTCATATTACTCTTAATTCACCCTTCTACGATCAACCCCTTTATTTTTTTTTTAGGAAAACGGGATAACGGGATAAAGGGAATAACGGGATAACGGGAAAACGTGGATGACAGGATAAAGGAATAACAGTTAAACGGAATAACGGGATAAATAAAAAACGGGATAACAGGAAAACGGGATAACGGGAATAACGGGATAATGAAAAAACGGGAAAACAGGAGAACGTGATGACAAGATAAGGGAATAAGGGGAAAACGGGATAACAAGATGAAGAAAAATGGGATAACAGGAAAACATGATAACGGGATAACGGGAATAACGGAATAACGAAAAAACGGGATAACGGGATGGCAGGATAGGGAGATAATGGGAAAACGGGATAACGGGGTAAAGACAAAAAGGGGTAACAGAAAAATGGGATAACGGGATAACGGGGAAATTTTCGGGAAAAACATTTTAGGGAACATAGAAATTTGGACAGGACAACGTCTGTCGGGTTCGCAATATATATATATTTATATATATAAATATATATATATATATATATATTTATATATATATATATATATATATATATATATTGTTATGTTATGAAAAACCAGTTATATATTTTAAAAGGAAAAAACCCACAAAAAGAATAATTACTTAATAGCTATTAGTTTCAAGAGATTGTTTTTGAATAATTTTGAAATTCTATTTCCTTCATTAAGCCTATGTATAATATGAATAGATAAAAATGTCCAAATACTATAACACAATCAATTTCATACACTGTCATAATGATTACAACCCATAATTCTTCAAAAGACAACAAAAAGTCTAGATTTACAAAATTTTCCTGAATAAAATGTGATCAACAAAATTATAGTTTTGAAACATACAGTATATGAAATTGTAGCTAACTAAAAGTAGCCAATGGTAGAACAGCAAACTTCTTGATGACAATAGCCAATCAGGGAACAGATGGTCACATGTAGGATTTGAAATTGTGAGAGAATAAGAACGGGAAAGTGTCAGAGACAATTATTACTGAAATTTGTACATAGTTAATAAGAATGGAAAAATAGTTTTATGTATAAGTTTTGACAAATTACCCCAAACAGTGAAAATGTGACAATATAGTGCGCGAATTCAAAAATTCGAATCAGAGGGAAGGAACAAAAATGGTATCCAGGTAACAACAAACAAAACCACGAGGAGATTGAAAATAATTTGAAAACGAATGCCACGTTCTGTTAGGAGGAGAAGAAAAATTCAATAATTTCAATAATTATAAGCAGCAAACTACATTACCTTGTGTGTACTCCATATACAAGTATTGCAAAGCTGATTGTGGGATTTGAATGGTTCTTTCGTTTGGATATTGGAGTTCCTGAGAGCATTAGATTGAAAGGGAATCCAAATCCTGGTGTGTATTGAACAGCGACAGTTCCAGACAGGTATAAACTTTCCTAGTGCACATCACGAACTGAACAATTTCACTAATAACTCATATTCCATCAGAAGAACTTTATTTCATTTGATTTTCAACTATTAAAGAAATTTTCACTTTCAAGGTAAAAGTGAGGTTGTGTCTATTTATCCATGACCTGTTTCTCATGATTATCCATGAAAATTTGTATATTGACCATAGAATAAGTTATTTTTCGTAGGCCAGGTAAATTTAAGTTTTCCTGAATAAAGGAAATAATTGCTTTTTGATACTGTCTCGTTTGTTTTCTACAATGATCAACAATCATACTTGAATGAATTGAAATTTGACATATCAAGCAGTGGCTAGTGGCTCAATTGCCTGAACCGGCTATCTGAGACAAGAGGTGTACCAACTGAGTTTTAGCTGTGGTAAGAAAAGTGATAACAATTGGCAGCAACGTGACGAGAGAACAGTGACGTTAGCTAGCACTTATTATTATATATAAAAATATTATACAGGGCAAAAAGTATATTTATAAGAATAATAATAATAACAACAAAATTCAATTATAAAAATTTATTTTACACAATTCACATTACATAACAGTATATATATATATATATATATATATATATATATATATATATATATATATATATATATAAAACATTTTTGAACATTCTCAAAAACATTTTTTTTTTAATATTGAGATCAAATACTGTATCTTGACACAAATTTTCATAATTTTAGTTTCATTTCCAAGGCACTCTATGGTTTTTTTTCTTCGTCAAAAACGGCAAAAGTTTATTAGGCAATTTTTGTTTTGAAATTTGACTACACCACTGGATTCGTAGTCGTTATAAATGGAAACCATGAAAATTTCATGGGAAAATATTGGTTAACAACGAAGTTGGAAACAGAGTATTTCATTATAATTTTTATTTAGAGTCAATAGCTCATTCCGTTCTTCAGTTATAACTTCTGAAAGTATGGTAATGTGAGCGATTTGTTGTGGAAGCGATTTTGTAATAAAAATCTGACTACGCCACTGGATTTGTAAATTATATTCCTTTGAAATAATTCATTTGAGTTTAGGTGATAAGTGTATTCGAAAATAACAGAAAATTAAAAATTCATTTTCAAGTTATGCAGTCTTCCATGGCCGATAAAAACGAAATAACCGAATCAAGTTTTAAAGTATCAAAATTATTTATTGAATAATAAAACAGAAAGCAGGACAAAAAATGTTTCTTTTAAATTCTGCAAAACTCAATTAAAACAAGCTTTTAGGGAAGGTATCGGTAATTCGAGGAAAGCTGAACTAATTCATTAGGCATAGGTATTTTACTAAATCAATAGTAGGCTGTGATTTAGTACACCACCAATCGCTCACATTACCATACTTTCAGGAGTTATAACTGTAGAACGGAATGAGCTATTGACTTCGGATTTTCGCTGTACAAATTCACTGGTGTTCTACTTTGTATCGGCAGTGTTGCCAGATTTCAAATATGTCTATAATCTAAATAAAAATTATAATCAAATACTTTATTTCCAAAATTAAAGTTGTTGTAACTTTGTTGTTAACCAATATTTTTTCATGAAATTTTGAAAGTTTTCATTCATAACGACTACGAATCCAGTGGTGTAGTCAAATTTGGAAACAAAAATTGCCTAATAAACTTTTGCCGTTTTTGACAAAGAAAAAAAACCATAGAGTGAGTACCTTGGAAATGAAACTAAAGTTATGAAAATTTGTGTCGAAATACAGTTTTTGATGCTTAATATTGAAAAATTGAGATTGACTGAAAAATGCGTATTTTACAGGGGTGGTTCCATTTGAAATGGGTTTTGACTGTATGGGGTCGGCTTTAGAATAGCCCCATGGTAAATCCTGCCTGTCGTAAGAGGCGACTAAAAGGATAACCTTAGGTGGAAGATGGTCTCATCGCCCGGTGAAATACCACCATATCGACTTTGTGTGCTGTGAAATGGATCATTCCATGTTTCAGTGTTCGGTCGATACTTTCCGGTCTCCCTCTTTCCTTTTCCCCAATTCCTCCTTTATTTTCAGGTATATCCAAATAGTAATAATGATGAAGTCTCCTAGAGTAAAACACTCCGGAAGTAAAATACCTCTCCATTCGGATTTCCGGGCGAGAGGTACTCGAGGGGACTCAACATTAACAATTAATTTTTGCAACATCCGCGGACTCAACAAGAACATCAATGACGTCCACCATCACCTACAGACGAAAAA
>JAFIRS010006125.1:0-42562 GCA_018342105.1 Gonioctena quinquepunctata | reverse complement strand
AAAAGACATAGTAAGACTGTAGAAAAATATAGATTATTTCACCTTATAAAAAAAATACACTCACTGAATTGAGAAACTTCTCGTACTCTGTATTCACTCTGATGATATTATCTAACATCTGATTTCATCAACGACTCCACACATTTTTATAAGAGACATCCCCACTCCATTTCCAGTAGATGGGACTGTGAAGGTCATTACGCACTTGAGCATCAACACACTCATCAATAATCGTAGTTCACTCTTAGCTCTTCACAGGATGAATGCCTCATCGCTTGAGAGTGCAAGGATTCATGAAGGTCATGACTACACAGAATATGTATGCCTACACCACAACATTAGTCAAGGTCAAACAAACATCGAGATCAAATCTTGAGGTTGCCGAAACAAATCCAACATCAAAACTCTAGGTCAAATCTCAAAGTCAAAACTTAATGTTATGAATCTCAAGGTCATATTCAAGGTCAAAACTGAAGTCGAATCTCAAAGTCGACCAAACCCAATATCAAAACTCAATGACAAATCTCAAAGTCAAATCTCAAGGTCAAACACACACACACTGCACACCTGCAACTATTCAAGGTCACACGTGACGTCATAGTGGTGGGGGGAGACCCAGAACCGGCTTAAATCTCCTACTAAGCTCCGATACCGTAAGCCTTTCAGGACCCTCAATCACCTTTCGGAGAGGCTGGAAGAAGATACAACATTTCATTTGAGGATTGTAGACGATGTGGTAACTTGATTCGGACGTTCTTCGTCTGATTTGTTTGCAGTACCTATTTTCACGACACTGACGTTGCGATCGATTGTATCTGCAATCGTCTTCAGGTGTACGATTGCATATAAAGGGCTCGTCTAAAGTCCGTCCCCCCCCCCCCTTCTAATTTTGGAATCCTCTGGTATATCGCAACGAAATTTGGAGGGCTAAAATAGGAGATGAAAACCTACTTTTTAATGAAAAAATCACAGCTGAAAGTTTCAAAATGGCGGCTGAGCGTCATTTTAAATATTTTTTTCAATACATTATTCCATTATCCGATTCAGAAGTTTTTTTTCTCAGTAGATAGAGCATCAATAGTTCTGGTTGAATGCCATAAATTCGAAACGAAAATAAAAATTTCACGGCCCACTTAGAATTTTTTTCAAGGTCAAAAATCCAAAAACACACTAGTGATTATTTTCAATGAAATGTGACGACGCCATAGATTTAGAGTTAAATGGGTGTGAAATTTCATGATAAAATTATTTTTAACAGAAATATGGCATAAGTAAGATTTATATCACTTTATCAAAATATTCTGAATATTCGTCATATAAATCACAATCTTGTTAAAAATATAATTTTTAATGCTTTTTCAGGTCGTTAGCAGTCGAGTTTGTAAACAGCAGTTATTCAAAATGGCGTCAAAATATGTTTCTTCCAAACGTAACTCCATAGTATAGGAGATATTTATGTCCATCAGAACACTGCAGAACACTGACGCCATTTTGAATAACTGCTGTTTACAAACTCGACTGCTAACGACCTGAAAGAGCATTTTAAACGATATTTTTAACAAGATTGTGATTTATATGACGACTATTCGAAATATTTTGATAAAGTGATATGAATTTTACTTATGCCATATTTCTGTTAAAAAAAATAATTTTATCGTGAAATATTGGTCACACCCATTTGAAATCTTATTAAAAAAAAATCGCTAATATGTTTGTTGGATTTTTGACCTTGAAAAAGTTCGAAGTAGGCCGTGAAATTTTTATTTTTATTTCGAAGTCATGGCACTCTACTAGAACTATTGATGCTCTATCTACTGAAAAAAAAACGTCTGATTCGGATAATAAATAACAGTTTTAGAGAGGTGGCCCGCCTTCAAATGGGTCACTCTGTATATATACATATAAGCGATTGAAACGTCGTAAAAACCTTTAAACCCATGATGACGAGTGGTCGTACTGAATGGTAGTTATTGATTGTTCATTTTCACATCGATCCCTAAGGGGTAGAAACACCCCGTGAAATATGAAACCGCAAATTTCAGAAAATATCGAGAATGACAGTATCATCAACAAGTTTTGGCATTTTCGGCTGTCAAAATATTTTGATAACGTATTTCTAATATAGGTAGTGTTTGTTGAGTTTACCGCCAAATAAACCGATACGAAAATAATAATCAAATACACATGATTCATCGAAAAATAAACTGTACCACGTTCTCAAGAGTGTCTGATTCATGGACTATAATAAACACTTCAGGTCCTCATAAGCACTAATGTGCTGGAGATGACTTCAGGTATAGGAACTTAAATAGACAAAGCCAGTCTGTACTGAGGTTTTGAACGAATCGTGAAATATACGTGTCAAACGATTCCTTTATTTTACTCCTACTATAAGTTCAATAGTGTCCTATCCCCTCGAGGATGGAAATTCAAAGAACAACTTATTACCTCGCATTCCATTACTTTAGCTGGTCATGTGAATATCCTGATGGCAGAAAGTATTATAACACTTAACTATTCTACTTCCAGTTGTCAACTACATTTCATCCTTCCACTACCTGAGGACCGGACTATAACGCGATTGTCGAATGTTTCGACGGTTAAATTGTGATCGATGGTGGCTATTTCCGGTGACAGAACGGGACATATTCTATCACCTCGTCGGCAATAAACACGTTTTTATATGCAGCTTGACGCGTACATTGTAACAAGTAGGCGGTGAGAATGGTTCTCCAGACGCGTAAATCACTGCAATGTGGACATTGCACACGCGGGGTTAATATCCTTGCTGATTTATCATCTGGCATAGGGACAATGCACGCATCATGCGGATGAAGTTATCGCTCTCGGGTGAGTGGTTTTCCCTCGTGAACTAGCAGATGAATGTGGTAGTTGGTGGTGCTCTCAGTTTTCCTTTCTTTGCCACTTGCCTTGTTAACGATTGTGTTTACATTGTGAGGTGACTTCAGTAGAAATCGCTTTAATGTTTACGGGCGGTTCAAAGCATTTTACATAATCCTTACTGTAAAAAAAATATGTCTGGACACACGTTTGAGGAGAAACTTACTCTGGGGGATATTTCATAGACATTGTAAGGAAGTTACTATTTTATTTTCCTGGAAAACGGTATAAAATGATAACTCCCTTACTTTTTAACATACACTATCACTTGTTAGGAGATTTCAATAGAAATACACCATTGAAGACGTCCCCACGATACTTTCAAACAAGTTTTGATATTTTCGCCGATTTTGGTCCCCAGAACCCAAAAAAACTTATATTTTTATGTATGCATACAGGGTAGGTGTCTTTAACTTGTTGCATACCCATGAATTGACGGGTGATTTAATAACAAATCACACTGGTTGGAAATTGGAAAAAAAAGTCGAATTTGTCCAAATTCTGGGAAATTTTAGGAACCGCGAAATGGCGAAGTTTTGATGGGTAATACATGTTTTCACAGTTTTTTCTGGCTTATCAAGGACGCAAAAATTTCAAAGGGAAAATTGTTTAATTTTTTGATCGGCGGTTGTGCAAGAAGTTATATACAGAGTTGCTACTTTTTTAATGGTATTGTATTGATGACTTCCAAACCATACTAGTTAGAAGTTCGGTTAAATGGAGAAAAAGTTGCGTTTTGGAAGCATCATCTAGCGGTGGAAACAAATCAAAAATAGCATGGCCGGTTCTTGAGATATGACGAAGAAAGTAAATTCGATCATTTCGGTTTTTTGGTTATGCTTCATTTATTTTCAGAACTACCAAAAAATATTTGGGAAATTTTTCATTCGGTAGTAAATTCTCTTCATCCAACGTTTCGTATTCTCCGGAACACCCTTGGATATTTTATGACACTATTTGAAATAATTTTTCATCCTGAATCCAGCGGTGTATCATACAATGCATTCAGAGACGGTTTTTTGGTAATATGGATCATAATCCAAATTTCAGTGGTGCAGATCAGTATTGAATTTATAATTAATGCTAATTTTCATAAAGTGTGCAATACTTCGAGCATAAAGTGATCAATAAAAAAAAATAGAATCAATAATTATTCGAATATTTGGGAAAAAATCAATATATGATGATTAATCAACTAATCGACAATAAGTGAATGAAAAATAACTTTTAATTGCTCAAAACCTCCACCACTTTGTTCAATAAATCAATTATGCAATTAAGACTGCCTTCTCTCTACTATCCTGTCGTTCCAAACGAGGTTTCAAAGCAAGTTCACATATCTTTCGAATAATTTCGAGGTTTTATTATTTATTTATATTTAATACTGGCACATCAACTAAAATGATCTCAAACAAGTATCGATCTACTGATATGGGAGGCCGTGAAAATATATATGGGAGGCCGTGAAAACAATCGATAATACAAGAACTGTCACATTATTTGTTACATTGTTCTTTATTGCGTTACGAAAATTTCTCATTGTTCGCAAGTTTTTTGGGTGTTTCTTAGTACATAATCAAACTTTAATATGGTAAGATACACTGCAGAAGAAAAATGAGATATGTACGTATTGTACATTGAACTGGACAGAAATTCGTTAAGAGCAAAACAAAGGTACGAAGACTTATATCCCGACAGAATGCAACCGAATATAAAAATATTTCGACGATTGTCTACAACTCTTCTTGAACATAATACATTCAATAAACCTGAAGTACCGTATATTCGAAGAAAGGAGCCAATTTACGATATCATTGTTCTAGCTCAAATTTGAATGAATCCAGGACTTGGGTCGAGGACTATTGCGGAAAAATGTAATTGATCAAAAAGTGTTGTTAATGAGACAAGCAAGAGATACGGATATTATTATTATAAATACAAAGCGGTACAAAAACTATATTGTAATGATCCTGAAAGAAGATTGCGATTTTGTAATTGCTTTTAACAGAAGGTAAGAAGTATTAACAACTTTGCACACAATATCATTTGGGCAATTAAAACAACATTCACAAATTCTGGTATGTTAAATCGAAGAAACAAACATTTTCATGCCACGGAAAATCCTCACTTAAGTCAAGACGTGGTAAGGTAACACTGAACAATACAGTTGAGTTATTTTCAGGGACACCGGTGAAGATAATATTAAAAAACTTCAAGCTAACTCAACAGAGGATAACTTCTCGTATCTGTATACCCTATGATACATCAATGAAATGTATTGGAGTTCCCTCAATATATCAACAAACGCACTCGACTCATCCTGTCTAATTTTAAAAAGGAATAAAAACGGTACTAATGTACCCAAAAAAACTGAATAATCAATGAAATAATTAGAATGGGAAAAAACCTTGAAAACCCTACGCTGGCTAAGAGATATTTTTTACAATAGAAACACAGTACAGAAAAAAAAAACATTTTACCATGCAAACATTGAAAGATTTAGCGATAATGTAGACAAACAAAAACAAATCTGGTATATTGTGAAGGAGAAAACAGGTAAACTTAAAAATAGTACGAAAATAGAATTAAAAATTGGAAATGATGTTACCAAGGACGAGGAAATAATTGCTGATAGTTTCTCTGAACATTTTTCGAAAACTGCTAAATTTGATTCCACTGAAGAGCGCTGACGCTCTCGCACAACAACGAAGAGAGGTCGAGGGAGATATTTCTTCGGCCTAATAGGCTCAGTCAAGTGAGAGTGTAACAACTGCCGCATTGACTGAATCCATTCCAATGGAGATACAGGTTAGTCCTACTCCAGGGGAGACAATCACCTCTGACATCGAGAGGGAGCTCCTCAGCTCTCCGAAATACCCAGAGGACCACAGGCCACGCCACCCAAAGGAAAAACTTGGTGGGTAAAACTATCAAGCTTATACAGGAGAATCTTCAACACGCAAAAGACGCATCCTGCACCATCAGCAGGGGATTTGCCATTGAGCTCCTATCTTACTGAGAAAAATCATCAATGGTTCACTTCTTTTAGATTTTTGTTCCGAAGACGTGGTGGCAGCACAACGAACAGTCCCAACGGATGAAGGGCAGCTGGAATTGACCGTCTGCTCAGCCTTCTTTGCCGGGGAGATCGGAGAAGAAAATCTGGTGAAGAACCTAGTCTGCCACTGTAGGAGAAACAACCAACAACTAATCGTGGGGTGCGATGCAAATGCACGCCACACCGTCTGGGGAAGTACAGACATAAATATCAGAGAACAGATCGTATTGAATTTATACTAGGTGAAGGGCTCATTGTTCAGAATATTGGCTCAGAACCAACATTTGTGACAAGCAAAACAGACTGGGAGTTCTAGACCTGTAGGTTAGCACGAGGTACATAAGTGATTGAATAACCATAGGCACGTCTCCACAGAACCCTCGTATTCGGCCACCGGCACATTAGATTTGACGTGGAGGTAGGAATTCGTCAGATACAATATCGGGACCCCAAAAGAACAGACTGGGAAGGCTTCCGGGCAACACTCAGAGACAGTTTGGGAAACTATAAACGTGGAATAAGATATAGAGAGGGAATCTTGGAGGAAATTCTGCCAGAGTATATCTGATATATCTACGAAGGCAAGAATCCACAAGATCCCCTCTAGAGAACCGGAGCAAGAAGTGGGTCTGATTGAACGATCTGACGGAACTGTGACGGAATCTCAAAGGGAGACCTTAGACCTTCTAGTACAAAACCATTTCCCACTCACCTTGATTCTTGATGAGAACCAGCCAATTCCATTTCAACCAGGAGGACCAAGACAACCTAGTCCAGAAGATTGGAAGAGAGAAAGCAAAGGAAATAATCAAACCAGCAGCGTTAGAATGGGCTATCAACTACTTCGATCCGCACAACGCACCAGGAGAGGATGGAATCATTCCTGCACTACTACAGAATGGGGCCGAGATACTAATGCCGAGATACTCACTAAACTTTTCAGAGCCAGCCTGGCATGTGGATACCTTCCCTCAAGCTAGGCGTCGATACGGGTTGAGTAAATACGTGAAGTTGCGAACAATAGAAACCTTCCCAAATCCCTCTTCCCGATCAGCTTGTCATCATTTCTGCTGAAAGTCACAGAGAAGGTACTGGATAGGCACATACGAGAAGATGTGCTGAAGGAAAACCCTCTCAGCATCCTCCAGTATGCTTACCATGCAGGAAAATCAACAGAAACTGCAATAGACAACCTCGTCGAAAAACAATTCTCTGAGATGCGGAGAAATCGCAGTAGCTGACATTCTTAATATCGAAGGAGTTTTCAACAATGCACTACCGATATTTCTACACAGAGCAGCAATACCTTATGGCAAAACAATTCCGTTCAAGGAAGAAGTCAAACACCTAGGGGTAATTCTAGATGAGAACCTCACGTGGAATGCTTTTCTAGAAAAAGTATCCGACAGAGCAAGACAAGCCCTATGAACTTGTTGAAGAATATGTGGGAAAACATGCGGAATGCAACCCAAACAAATGTACTGGCTTCACCTCACAGTGGTGAAACTCATGGTCACCTACGGAGCGGTCATCTGGTTGATCAGAGAGGCATAGAAGAGTGCACGAGAAAAGCTCAATAAACCAAGCCATAGCAGGGGCAATGTCCACCACCCCGACAGCAGCAATGGAAGTTCTCCTAAACATGCCTCCTTTGCACATTTGGTTAGAGAAGGAGGAAAGAGTGAGTGTATATAGAAACATGTCGGGTTCAACGAGTAATAGGGGAGAAAGTAGTCGCAAGATCGAGAACGAGATGAAATCCCATCCGATTCTAGCGATGCCATCAGACACAATGATCCCCCTATACAACTTTGATAGACCCTATGAGATTCTCCTTCCGGGCAGAGACGAATGGGGGACGAAAGAACGAGAACTCACAAGGACCAATCTACAATGTTACACAGGCGGCTCCAAAACGGAAGACAAAGTTGGGAGTACAACCAGAATTTAAACTTAGTGCGAATCTGGGACAGTACGCCACACTATTCCAGGCAGAAGTCCATGCAATCGAACTCTGCCTGCAATAAATTCTGAACAGGAACAGTAAAAATCAATCGACCGAAATCATGTAGGACAGCCAAGCAGCACTGAAATTTCTGGCATCAAGTCGGTTAGAATCCAGATCAGTATGGAACTGCGTGAAAGCCTTTGAAAGCGTAGGCAGGGACAACAGAATAACTCTGCTATGGGTCCCTGGAGGAAATGAGGCAGCCGATCTTCTGGCAGAAGAAGGCAATCGAATCAAATCAAAATATACTTTATTGTCAAAACATGAAATCTCGTGGACAAAGCAATAATAAATAAGTTTAAAAACAACACAGAAAAGTCAGGAGAATCAACACAGGAATATCAAAAAAGTATTGTATGTTAAAAAAGGAAGATGAAAACACAAATAAATATAAATATATACACACAAACATATATACATCCTAGGTGAACGAATAGTCAAAAGTTAGCAGAACATTAAAGGAGTAAATAAATGAAGTATATAAATTAATAAGATACCCATGAATGAATGAACCCATAGTCGTTACACTGTTTTGTGATTCGTACTGACTATTAGCAATGGAGATATGCAATGGTTGAAGAAGAGATGATTTCATAACAGTATGCCATCCATATCTTTATTAAGTATTCTTGAACACTATAAAATACCTGGTGAATGAGAACTTGCTTTACAGACTTTCTGAACTGATCATTTGATTGGATATCTTTAAAAATTAGTCGGAAGATAATTATATATTTTAGCTGCATTATAGATCAGCGATTTTTTTATCAAATTTGATGATGGAATGGGCAGTCTTATCATGTCATTTTGGCGGGTGGATCCAACAGCAACATCGTAGGATGATTTGTTCTTATGTACCAGGCACACCGTTTCTATTATGTATAAAGAGGAGCGTATAAGTAATTTTTGCTCCTTGAACAAGATACTCTGGGCCCAACTTTGCACATATATCTAATGGCGCGCTTTTGAAGAATGAATACTGTATTGAAGTGCTGTTGGTTGCAGGTGCCCCAGAATGATATGCCATACCTTAGATGCGTTTCAACTACAGCGTGGTACACAATTTTGGCGGTTACAATACCTAATTCATTCGACACCATTCGTAAAGCATAACATCCCAAAGCTAGTTTTTTGTTCAGTAGTTGGATATGGTTATTGAAATTGAGGTTGCTGTCCAAATTGATTCCAAGAAATCTATTGGTTTTTTCATTGGATATAATATTATTACCCAACAGAATGTCTGATAAGTTGCAATTAAATGATATGAGATTGGTTTTTTCTATATTGAGGGATAACATATTAGAGTTGCACCACCCTCTGACACTGGCAATATCTTGAGCTAATTTGTTGTGAAGATTTGTTTCATTGATATCATGCCACATGATGGTTGTATCATCCGCAAAGATTGTGAACATTCGATCAGATTTGATATAAGCCAGGTAGTTGAAATATAACAAAAACAGTACTGGCCCTAGTACCGAGCCTTGGGGCACACCGTGTCTGACAAAGCCAATGTCCGATAGTGTGTCAGTTCTGACAACTTAGGTTCGTTGACTAAGATATGCTTGAATCCAGTTGAGACTTTGATTTCTGATACCATAGTGCTGGTGTTTGCGCAGCAGTATTTCGTGGTTCACACAATCGAAAGCTTCCGATAAGTCATAGAAAACTGCTGCACACACCTTCTTCATGTTCAACTCAGAGTGAAGTCTTTTCAGCAAATGGAAGATGGCATCCCCTGTACTCTTTCTATACTGAAAGCCAAATTGCTGAGGGTTTAATATTTTGTGGTCGAATACAAAATTCATCAATCTAATTTTAACCAACTTCTCTATGATTTCACCAAGGGTTGGAATGAGCGAGAATGGGTCGAAAGTTTGATGGATCTGTGGTGTCAACCCCCTTGTGAAGAGGGTTCACAACATTTGTTTTTAGGAATTGCGGGTAGGTTCCTTTGGCAAACGAGTCATTAGTAAGTTGGACTGGTAACTCCAGAGCAAAAATTGGCATATTATCTGAAATTCTTATCGAGATGTTATCGATGCCACAAGAAGTTTTATTTTTGATATGTTTCATTGTATCTATTAGCTCTATTAAATTAGTCCCATAAAAAACAAATGTTTCAGAAATATTCATGTTGTTCATGAATGATAATGGATCTGGTGCTTTATCTACATTTTCTGATAGTTGGTCAGCTATGGAGCAATGGAATGAATTCAGAGTGTTGCCATCCAAAGTAATATTATTTGCCAGAGTGTGATTTTTGCCGAGAAACTCATTTACTATACGCCATGTCTCTCTGATGGTATCTTTACTTTCGCAGATTCTGTTATGGTAGTAACAACTTTTTGCTGCTTCTACTACTTTCTTGTAAACACTTCTAAATTTATTTTAGTATTGGTGGAAGTGAGCAATATCGGTGAATTTTTTTATGTAATGCAGGAGTTTTTCGCAAGATCAAAGAGCATAACCAAATATTTGTTTTCAGACTGGAACGAGCGAAAAAAACGCGAGCACTGGTATGAATCAGTGGGACAAGTCAACTCGATCCTTCGAAAGGAAGAACAGCAGCCCTGTTAGAACATAATGGAAAAAATCTGAGGTTTATAACGGGGCTACTGACAGGTCATTGTAGACTGCGAAAGCATCTTCAAAGAATCGGAGAGCGCAGAGTGTCGCTTTTGTCAAGACGAGGAAGAAACAGCAGAGCACATCTTGTGCAGATGCAAGAGTCTGGAACGAACAAGATTCTACCGTATGGATTACGGGCAGCTAGAGCCGAAAGACCTGGAAAAGCTATCACCGAGCGACATCATCGACTTCGTCAGAAGCGCGGGACTTGAAAGGTGAACTCTAATTCAATTAGGATCGAGCCACAATAGATCTGAGAAGATCGCAGTGGAAGGGGCGGTTATCGCACCACTCGAGAAGAACCTAACCTGAGCTATAATCGTCAAGCTAAATGCTCGAAAAGTTGCAATTTTTTATGTCACAAAATTATTTGAGAACACCATTGTAGAAAGTACAATGTTTATAATTAAGTCCATGCCTTGAATCGGTCATCGTTTCCGAAGTCGATGCCGTAATCGTAGCTGCAGCTTTTATTTTTCCAATTATATTAGAATGATGTTCTTTGTTCATCTGTAGATATGGCTTGAGTGACGATGCACTACTGTGACCACTAATTTGGATCAGCTTTTGTTCTTGGACTCCTACCTTCGCCATGTGGGAAATTATTGTTGATTAGTGATTTTCTTATTTTCAGTATCCAACCCACATTTTTTTTTTCTGACAATCTATTCCCGGTTCCCAAGAGTATTCCTTCCTATCGGAGAAGTCGTATACCATGTTGACCCAGATTCATTATAGTAAGTATATGGAGTGAGAAACAATCAGTCAGTAGTTATACTTGCGTTTTCATTCCGTTTGTGGTAAAGTTTAACCAGGCATCTGTGCTGATTTTCTAAGTTTTGGATCAGCCATTTTGTTTCGGTACAGTGTTTATCACCATCTTGCCAAGTTTTCGTAAATATGGGTTTATATTGAATATGTCCGGACTGACTTCTATCATTGTTCAGTTCTGCTTAAAAATTATGGACACCACAGTTGACTCCATGCTTACTCCAACGATACAATGTAACAAAAAATTTCCGAAGACCTTCCGGGGTATTATCATCACAATCATCTATCATCAACATACAAGGGATAGCTAACAAAGTTGAAAAAATGAATGCTTTTTTATTGATAATAACTACGTTTTATGTTTTCCTGAACATTGGCAGAATGAAGAGTGTTATAAACTGATTAGCAATTTTTGCAGGGCCACCAAAATACATGGTGGCTCAGCCATTTACCTATATAACAGTAATGACTCGAACCTAAAACTCTCTCTTATTGACTTGAAAGAACTCAGTATTGAACAAGATTGTGAATTTACTGCAATCTACCTAGCTCAGTTGGAAATGGCCGTCGTACTTGTTTATAGATCCGGTTTGGGCGATATTGATGTATTTTTTACGAATTTTGAAATTGTTCTACATCAGCTCACAAATAAATATGATAAAATAATAATTCTAGAAGACTTCAAAGTTGAATCTGAAGTCCTCTCGAACTTTACTTGCCTCTCAACTTCATTTGGTTTATCTGTCACTATTAGAGATGATACCAGAGTAACGGCTACTTCCTCTAAGTGCATTGACAACGTAATTACAAACATCTCTGAAGAATTGCCTACGACGGTGTCAAAAAACCCTATTTATCTATCCATAGAGGCCAATTTGCCAAAATCAATCTTAAGAATAAACTCCATGAAAATTGTCATGAATATAAAAGACACCTATCAACTAACGGTATAACTGAGCTTGAAAAATTCTTATGTGATATCAATTGGCAAATATTTTCTAGCGACCAAACTGATCCAAATTACTCAGTAAATTTTTTAGTTAACAATTATAACACTCTCACATTGAAACGTTTTCCTCTGAAAAAATGTAAACAAAAAGCGAACAAATCACTGGTTCAATGGTTCTCAGATGATCTGAGATTGTTAAGAAATAATATGCACAGCATCAAACAAATAGCAGACAAAAACAAGGATCCAAATGGTTTCATAGAAAGAATATGGTAACAAACTGATATCTGCAGAAAAAATGGCGTATGATGACTTTATTTCTTCGTCCAATAATAAATCTTAATTTTGCTGGAAAATAATAAATTCCGAGAGAAATAAACTCGATTTGAGCCCAACAATTGAATTATCATCTGATGAGATGAATTACTTTTTTAGTAACATAGCTGATAATATCATTAATTCTCTCCCATATGTTGCAAACGAGGATCTTTTGAGTTTTGAAAAAATTCCTGCTTCGTGTAATTCATTTTCCTTCCGACCCGTTCTAGATATAGAAGTTTAAAAAGCGATTAATTCACTGAAGGACTCCAAATGATTGGATACCCATGAACTCAATAGTCGAATACTAAAGGAAACCTCGTCTTTAATAATCCAACCTCTTACTATACTGATCAATTTAATCTAACGTACTGGTATTTTTCCAGACATCTTCAAGTTTTCTAAAGTACTGCCCCTTTTTAAAAAAGGTGACGCTAAAGCCATCGATAATTACAGACCAATAAGTATTATTTCAATATCCAGTAAAGTGGTTGAAATTATAATTAAGATTCAGCTCTATGCCTACTTTGAGAATAATAATTTTTTTAGCAACTCCCAATATGGATTCAGAAAGTCGCGCTCAACAATAAATGCAGTGTTTGACGTCGTGTCTGGCGTTGTTTAGGAACTTGAGCAGGGCAATCACACTGCGTTGATGCTTTGTGACCTATCGAAGCGTTCGACTGCGTCTCACATGAAATTTTGTTGGAAAAATTAAATTATTGCGGGGTTAGACGTATTCTGCTTCACTTGATAACAACCTTTCTTACTAATCGTCAACAAGCAGTTATGCTCAACGGTACCTTATTAATCTTTCAAACTACTAAGCATAGCGTTCCGCAAGGATCCGTTTTGGGCCCGCTCTTATTTGCCATTTATGTAAATAACCTGTGCAATGATATGATACCGATCAAATCGGTCCTCTTTGCGGACGACACCATCAGTAGTTTTTATTCAATAAGCTGAAATTAAATGGTCAGAAGACACAATACATCCAGATTTTTGCTAATCATCAAATCATCTCTAATTGTGAAACTAATAAAGTTAAATTACTGAGCATAACATTAGATCAAAAACTCAACTGGTCTGCACATATTTCCCAACTGAAGAGAAAACTCTCGGGTTCTCTATTTGTTCTACGCCAATTGAAAAACATCACTAGTACAGATATATTAAAAACCTCATATTTTTCACTGTTTCACTCCCATATTAGTTATGGTGTACAACTTCGGGGAAATTCATGTCATCCCATTCAAATATTTAGGATGCAAAAGACGGCATTGAGCATACTGGCTACTATTGGATACAAAGACCACTGTCAGGAAAATTAAAAAAAACTCAGCATTATGCCATTGATTATGACGAAACAATGTCATATTCACGAACATAACACACGAAACTTTCACCACATTAGATTAAACCAATTTCGTCTTTACCCATCGCAAAAAAATTCCATAGATTACTCTCTGTACAATATCTTTCCTCAAGATTTCAAAGAGCTTAGTCTGAATACTTTCAAGAGGAAATCGAAAAATTATTTGTTGAGGCATTGCTTCTTTTCTGTCGATTACTTCAGAACACATTTCTGTGGTATCACACATGTCACTACTTGTCTCTGATTTTCACAGTTTTTATATTTGTGATCGTTATTTGCTTGTTAGTTATAACACTTTTTGTACATTTTCTAGATTTTTATGTGATTTTCAGATGTAAGCCAAACATGACTTGCTACAAACATATTGTATTATGTAACGTAGTCAAATAAAACTATATATCTATCTATCTATCATTATATTGTATTCTGTAATATCTAAAGCAACTACACTGACTTTTCCTTTCTCTGTAAGATTATGAATTCGTTTTCTCTCCGCTTTTCCAGCAGTTTCAAACTCAATATCAGAAGAAGGATTTATTTCCCTATTGAATTGTGTTCCAAATTGTCTTGATAGAATGATCTTTATAATTTTCACCATCACTTTTTCGCATGTTCACAGCCATTCATGCTATTTCGGTGGTTGGAGTATCCCGGTGTACTTCATATTTTCTTGAATCCCAGAACGTGGTGAACTGACGCCATATAGATTTTCTTATATTAACTGTTCACTGGTTCAGCTGATCTAACCAAGTCATCAATCTCTTCTCTAGAAGAGTTTCCGAATCTTAAATCACTTGGATTCATTGCAGAATATCAAAAATAACACCAAATCCCATAGTGCGTTCGATCTTGACATTCAACAAATAATGAAATCTCATCAGCAATGTCAAACAATGAAGTGACAACAGTGAGAAAATATCTGATTTTTTTCGAGGGTAATATCATAAGTGCTGAGATTTTATCGAGTGTAATATCGTATGTGCTAGGGGTTTCATCGCTCAAAAATTTTTGGAATTTTCGAGGAGGCATTTTGCCTGGAAATTTTACTGAAGGCGATTTGCTTGAGTGGTTAAATATTTGATAATAAGGCCGCAAATTGCACGAGTTAAATCTCCTATAGGCAAAATGCTTGAGGAAAAATTTAAAAAAATTTGCGATAAAATCTTCTAGCACGAATGATATTTGATGAGAATATTTCCCGGATAAAATTATCAGAATTCATGTTATATTTGAATTTTCAACGGGGAAAATAACAACAACTCTCGTTCCAAAATAGGAGGAATCGTCCGTTTCTAATTGCTTCGTTTTACAGATTCATTCATTTACAATAATTATTCATTGCTCGTAAACTTGCCCAAAAACCTCAAATATTTATAAATTTTCCACTATCAAATATGTTTGTATCTGAAACCGATTAAAAAAAATCTCCTGGATACGGAAAAAAAAGTTTTTGACAATGGTCGCATTCGAACCCCGGTCGTTTTTTGGCCTGCTCCTTAGCTGACGTGGTCATCTCGACTTTGTTATAGGTATGATTTTGAATGCCTGTTGACTTTATGCATATACTAATTGAGTTTTGTGTGATTTGTGCTATTTGGAGGTTTTTATGAAGTTGTTAGTGGTTTTACAACTCTTCATGAAATATTTTTAGCTCCGCGTGATTGTCAGGTCAACTACCCACTACTACACAACACCCATTGATTGTATGAGAATATGGGAGTATTATGATTCACAGCTTTACTTGGCTCATTTAGCAGTCTGAAAAATGTATATATTTCAATTCCAATATCAATTCACTGAGGGAAATGGTCGCTCATTTTATTTTTATTTTCGAGAAAGCATTTTGCCTTAAAATTCAACTTGGGCGATTCGCTGTCTCATTATACAGTGCTTCTCAAAAGTCCTCTCCACCCCTCTTATTTTTGGAACGATTACACATGAACAAGTGAAATTTGGAAACTGAATATTAAAGGTTGTAAACTTCCCTACTAGTGATGATAGATGACGAAATCGTCAAAGATGACGTCACAAGGCCATTGTGACCAATAATTTTAAATGGAACCCTACGGCAAGCGACACCTCTTTTAAAAGGTATCGAAAAAACCTATTCAATGATACTAATTTTGTTTGTGTTTATGGCAGTTTTAATGGCTCATTAGTAAACATCAAAATTTAAATTCCATTCGGTATGATATTAATTACAGATTTAAGAATCACTTTCTACCCAAAGAAATTGCTCGAAGTGACCTCCATTCACTTCCTGACAGTGAAATATCCTATTTTTAAACTCTTCTCGTACTGTTGCAAATGTGTCTGCGAAAACAGCCTCACATTCTGCAACAATTCGTTGTTTTAAAACGTCAATATTGTCAGTTTCAGTGGCGTAAACCTTCGATTTAAGGTACTCCCACAGAAAATAATCCAAAGGTGTGAGGTCCGGTGATCGAGCTGGCCATTCCGTTGAACCTCGTCGTCCAATCCATCTACCACGATACTCTTCATCCAAATACCGTCTTCCAAAATTTCAAGGATTAATGGTTTCATTGCGTTTTGCAACAGCTCCAGATAAACCTCACCAGTTGAATTAGTATTAAAAAAAAGAGGCCCAACGATGTGGTTTCCCAGGATACCTGCCCAAACATTCACCTCCTGGGGAAATTGGGTATGTGTTTCACGAAACAGGTGAGGAATTGTGTCACTCCAATACCTCGCATTCTGTGTATTTCCATTTGAGAAGAAAGTACTTTCGTCACTGAAACAAATTGTTTTGTCATAGTCTGGCTGTTTCCATATTTTCACAAAATTCTAGTCTTCGGTCTGGGTCGTCGTCTGAGAGTAGATGAACCATTTTTAATTTGTATGGATGAAATTTGTTTTTTTTCAACACCCTGTGTACTGTACTTCGACTGACTTCACAGGTAGATGCAACGTGAGTTGTTGAAGGAGTAGGATTAACTATTACTTCTGCCAGTATATCATTTTTTTTTTCATCAGAAATTTGTGGTCTGCCAGATCGTTTCGCATCATTAATACTACCCCTTGTTTCAAACTTACGAAGAAGCTCCCTTACATAAGTCCTCGAAACGGGGCGATCGGGAAACCTCTCATAAAAAATGCGTTCTGCTCCATGAATATTTTGTCCAGTTTCACCAAGAATTAGGATCGCTGCTACTTTATCACCTAAAGCACGTACCATTTCGCTTCTTGAAGCACTTAAACGTTTGGCTCACAACAGTTTAACAAATTATTAAAATGTACAAAAATATTAAAAGTACCAAAAGCTGCTAAAACAGTTAAACGTTCGATCAACAATATACAAATTATTAAATGTACAAAAATTCGGACAATTACGAAAACGTCGAATTAGGGAGACTAACAGAAACGTCAGCTTATTTGACAACTATCCAGAGGCGGAGCTTGAATTTGGAATTTTAGTATTAACTGATTTAATTCATCACAGCTTTGCGTTTTTTAAAGGCGAGTTGCCAAAACCGCCATAAACACAAACAAAATTAGTCTCATTGAATAGGTTTTTTCTATACCTTTTAAAAGAGGTGTCGCTTGCCGTAGGGTTCCATTTAAAATTATTGGTCACAATGGCCTTGTGACGTCATCTTTGACGATTTCGTCATCTATCATCACTAGTAGGGGCGTTTACAACCTTTAATATTCAGTTTCCAAATTTCACTTGTTTATGTATAATCGTTCCAAAAATAAGAGGGGTGGAGGGAACTTTTGTGAAGCACTGTATGATTAAACCACCAAAGCGCTGCTTGAGTGGTTCAATCATTATATGACCGCAACTGGATAAAATTCCCAGAATCCTTTTTATATTTGTATTTTCACCGGAGATTAAAACAATTTTTCTATTTCCAAAATTGAACAAATTGTGTGCTCACTCTCTTAAACCCGCCCAAAATCCAAAAATATATATACATTTTCCACTATCAAATCAAATATTTTTGTATATGGAAACGATTAAAAAAAAGCTCTTCGAAATGAAATCGAACCCGAGCCTCTCGGGTGAAAGACTGACACGATAACTGTTGTTAATATTATGAGAAGAAAGGAATACAATTATTCATTGCCTTACTTGAAAATATGAGGCTTTCAATATGCTGCAAAAGGTATATTTCAACTAGAATATCAAATCACTGTAATAGTGAGTTGAGAATCCCTTATTTAATCAATTTTGCATTTCCTGTTTCCCTATATAGTAATTTAATGCGTTGACATATAATTTTGACAGGACCACCTCAGTGTCGTTTTATGGCAAAACATCATCGAATAGACCGTGGTTTTATCGAAGGGTAATATCATAAGTGCTAGGGGTTTTATCTCTACATTTTTTTTCAAATTTTCGAGAAAGCATTTGGCCTGGGAATTTTACCTAGAGCGATTTGCGTGGTTTAATCTTTGATAATAAGGGCGCAAATTGCACGAGTTGAATTTTCTAGAGGCAAAATGCTTGTGGGAAAGAATTGGGATAATATCCTCTGGGATGAATGATATTTGGAAATATTCAAACTGAACAAAACTACCAGAATTCATGTTATATTCGAATTTTCAACGTGGAAAGTTACAATTCTTCTCGATCCAAAATCGAAGGAATCGTTTTACAGATTCATTCATCCATATTGATTATTGACTGCTCTTGAACTCTCTCAATAACTCAAAATATATAGAAAAAAATTCACTATGAAATAAAATATTATTGTAGCTGGAACTGATTTTGACAAAAAAAAAGATCCACTTCTGGGAATCGAATACGAGCCATTCGCGTTACAGCCCGAAGAAAAAAAGTATGTTTAATAGTGGGCCTCATTGATTATCGAAATGTTGAATAGATACAAATTCGATATATGTTCCCATGCGGTCACCTATCCAAGTACGAACCGCGCCCGACGTTGCTTGATTTAGCGTGATAGTCTGGTTACCTAACCTCTACTCCACAACATTTCCTGATTGTCTGAGAATATGGGAATTAAATAATTCACTGCCTTACTTGGCTCATTCAACAGGCTGAAAAATTTATATATTTGAATTCCAATATCAAATCACTGTATGTAGTGAGCTTAAAATTCCTATTATTCATTCAATTTTGCATTTCTTGTTTCCTTATAGAAATTGAATTTTATATAATATATGAATTGAATGCGTTGACATACAATGACAGGACATAGTGTGGTTTTATCGCAAAACAATCCCGAATCAACTACTAGTTTTGAGAAAACCTTGTATCACTATGGAACTGATCTGAATGGTTCTCTGTTTGAAATTTCGGCCATTTGATTGGCTCAAAAATAATGAGGAAACTAGTCGGGAAAAATGCACTCGCGCATGTTTTTCACGAAAAATACCTTGTGTTTTTCCCATTCAGGCGTTATTTTATCGATAGAATAACGACGTTATTTATTGAAATTTTGTATGAGTGCATTTTTCAAAACAAAAACCTTTCGCACACTATTCAATGCGAGCCCAATATGGTAATGATTCACGAAACACTACATCACATTTTCCTGTTGGCGCGAGTGCATGTGGTGTGCTGGTTGCCACCTTCTTTTCTTCGCTGTTTAAACTACAGCTAACAGCTACCGGTCCATTGTGCTGTCAGAACAATTAGTCCTCCTGTTGTGGGTAATAACGAGTTCAGCGATAAATTATTCACCACTTCCACAATGTCCCGAGATCAACAAAGGAGCTTTCATTCGCACCTTATTCAGACGGGAGCATTTCTGCTGCTTCTCAAAAGTTATGTGGGAGTGTCGACGGGCGGAGATGAGGGAATCATTTGGGAACTTGAGTATTCTGTACAGTTTTTTTTAAGTGAAGTTCGATGATGTCTGGTGTGGAGTTTTGTCGGAGGCGCATATATTATTGGATGATTTGCATAGGGTTCCTTTCGATTTTATCGTATTTTGATAACGGAAAATTCGTTTCAGTCTGGAATTACGAAACGTGAACTGAAGCCGACACTAGTGAGGCACAATATGAAAAATAGGATTTACGAGAAAAAACTTCCGAAAAATATATTCTGAAGGTCTTAGCAATACCTTCATTTGTTGAAAATTTAATCTTTATTTTCGAAGGAATTCCAAGACAAAAATTGGCGGTGTACAAAATCCCATGAGAAATGACATTTCCATAACCGTTCCATAACAGACAATTCAATCACGAGGTAAACAAAAAAAATAATTCTGGAGAAAACGCCGATAGATCGTTTTTGGAATTTAATGTGAAAATGCTTCATATGTGAAAATTAGAATTCAAAAGAGCTAAAAATTATTAATTGGAGCATGAGTAAAATAATTTTGTATTTCGTGCAAAATTATTTTAATTTTGAAAATCGTATTTTATACATAGTTTAACGTCAAAGACGTGAAACCAACAATCACAACAAAAAATCTTATCTCTCTATACTAAAAAGCATTCAATTCAAAATAAAAGATCACAACTTAAGTATTTCAAAAGCAGACAACGGTAAATATTTGGTGATTCTCAATAAGATTGATTACATAGATAAAGTTAAGACTTTTCTAAATACACACGAATTTGAAATTTCACCTTCAAACCCCCTCAACAAGTTCATTGAAAAACTAAAACTTACATCAACATAAAAAAAATATTTCTTGGAAAAATATTCTGCTCCCCACTCTTTGATTTCTAGCAATCCTGTCATGCCAAGGTTGTACGGAATTCCAAAGATACAAAAGATCGATACGCCAATTAGTCCAGTAGTAAGCTTCATCAACACACCGGTATCAACTTCAGCCTCTTTCACTTACAAAATTATTAAAGATCAAACGAGATTCGAACCCACATACTCGGTAAGTAATAGACTTGATCTAATACAGAGACTCAATAACGTAGATTCACCAGCTGAGAACTGCACGATGATATTTTTCGATGTATCCAACCTTTTCATTTCAGTCCCAAAATCAGAAAAACTACCCTTAGTCGAGGAAATCTTAAATTTATCTAATATGGATGATGAATGTACGACCCACATTCTGACTCTTCTTAATTTCTATCTTTCACAAGACTTTTTCGTTTTCAATAACAAATATTATCAGCAACCAGAAGGCCTTGCTATGAGAAGTTGCTTATCACCAGAGAATGTGACACTTGTCAGAAAACAAAAATTTGTCGGAAAACTTAGAAAATTCCTTGGTGATTACAGAAACACCTAAGACTCCTCTTGAGAGAATAAACATTGATATATCAGAAATACCAGTAAAAAACTACATGTTAACGATAAGATGCGAATTAACTAAATTCACGCAAGCATACCCATTAGAAGATAAAACATCCAAATCCGTTGAAAACACTTTACTTCCAACATTTCGGAACCCCTCTAAGAATACATGCAGCTTCAGAAAAATAATTTAACAGTAGTTTATTGAAAGACTTATGCCTATTATATGACATAAAGCTCACTTTTTCAAGTATAGATCATCCCCAATCAAATGGCTCGCTGGAAAGATTCCACTCAACCTTAACTGAAATGATTAGAGCTCATAAAACAGAGAACCCAGATGAACATCCTTTTACAATTTAACCCTATGCAGTGATATGCTATGATAATTCCAAAAACGCATCACATGGATTCAGTCCATATGAATTAGTTTTCAGACATACTTCAAGTAGACCCCCCGAAGTATTATACAATCAAAAAGGATTAATGACAAAGTACATAAGAGACTTGAACAACAGAATGGAATTCTATTATAAAATAGCTCGTGAAAAGATTAACAGAAGAAAGGAAAAAGCCAAAATCCGATTTGATGAAAAATAACATCATGAACCTATCACATACGATATTGGAGATAAAGTATTTGTGAAAGAATCTCAAACAAAGAACAAACTAGAAAATAAATTTAATGGCCCATTTGATATTTCAAGAGTTTACCGAAACTCAGCCCTTCTCAAAAACCTAGAAACAAATTACACTACTAAAGTCAATTTTGATCGATTGAAGCCATTTTTGTTTCATATAAAAAATGGAGTATCATTTATTAATGATCATTTCAGCAGTTCAACTTGCCAACGCCCGGTATAACATCTCACCTTTAAACAACTCGATACTATCAGGAACAAGGTGACATGCAAATTAGTAATGAAACATGGACATTATTAGTTAATGAGGATATTGCTCCAATCAAAGTCGCGATAGACCATAATGATAAGATATTAGAAGAACTTATACATCTCGTAGGAACAAATCACCTTAGAATGCAGTATTTCAATTCTGAAATAAACACAAAAAAGCTTATTTAGTAAGATAAGTGCACAAGTAGATTTAAAATATAATGAAATCAGAATGGATTCAAATTAATATGATAAGAGATACAAAAGAGGTATCCTTAACGGAATATGCTCGATATGGAAAGCAATCACAGGTAATTTAGATGCCAGTGACGGAGAATATTTTGATGACTGTAGTAATAAAATTTACAAGGATGAACACCAAATTGAAAATTTCCTTAAATACCAAATTTCAGTCACAACCTCAGTTATAAGAGAATTCAATAAAACTATTCGGCAATTGCAAATAGATTAAAAAACGTTAAATGAAGATATTGGCAATACTCAACGCGAAGTTGAAAGCTATCGAAATCTCTGAACAATTACTAAAAAGTTATACTTTTCTGGAAGATGAATTGAATGATATTTTAAATGCAATAAATTTTGCAAGACTCAATATTATTCATACATCAATTATAAGGCCGAATGATTCAATAACATCTCTTCGAAACATTTCTCAAACAACTCAAAAGAATAATTCTCTCTTACCAATCAAAATGTCATCAATATCCAAATATTTAGACATTATTGAATAACAAGCTTTTCAAGCAGATTCGAGAAATTATTTTTATATTAAAGATTCCCCTAGTCGAACCTGAAATCTATACCATCTACCGAGTGTACCCCATTCCTATCCTAGATAACAGAACTGGGTTACATCACATTTTATCTACAACCCATAATTACATTGCAAAAGATGATGATTCGATGTTGTATGTTGCTTTTCAGAACCTAGATAAATGTAAACACTTATTTTTTAATTTTCAAATCTGTGAAAATGTAGTTCCATATCCAATTGACAGTTATTCATTATGTGAAGCACAAATTTTGAGACCAATCTTAGAACTTCCCAGAATATTCAGTTTCACTATTATTTGCAAAGGACTACAATGTTTTTGAAATTCAATCAAATACATGGTTAATTACTTTATCAGATCCTTTAATTATAACCATTGAATGTCAAAAAGGAGATGTTTCAATTCAAGTAATAAAAATTAATTCAATTTTGAAATTACAACCACAATGTAATGCATATATTGGAAATACAAGAGTACATGCAAAATTTCTAATGTCTCAAGAACAAAATGTTACATATAGATCACTTCTTTCCAAAAAGAAAACTACCTACAACTTTGAAGTTAAGCAAATCAAAGTTGACAATCTGAATATTGCCCAACATAAATTAAATCAATACGATGAAGGATTAGATGAAATTATGAATGAACAATTTGTGAAAAAACATATTTCATGGTTTACATATTTCACTATTACCAAAATTATTTGTATTGTTTCACTATACATATTTTGTAAGTGCAGAAATACCCGTTCTGTGAAAATTGGTATAATGACCTCAAGCATCCACAACCTCCAAGACCGGGAATAGCATTATCATCCATTAGAAGTTTGCTACCCTCAAGGAGAAGACCAAGCATTCATCTTCAAGAACCAATTGAAGAGGAATAAATCGAATTAAATTCCAATGCACCCTCAAAATCGTATGCCTGATGAAAGTTGCCGCATCGCATATGGGATATAACAAAATTTGTGGACAAAGTGGAAGTCATATATATTTTCCAACCGATTATAACAAAATTTAGCAAAAATTTCTTTTCTTCAATACCTTCGGTCGGGTAATTTCAAAATGACCTTTTATTTTTATACCAAACTATAGTTCAGGTCTATGTATATTGATAGAGCTTCATAAGCTCCACAACTTTTATACGAAATGTTTTCTCTAAGATGTTTACATAAACAAAATATCGCTGTAAATTATAATTCATGAGAATCAATAATTTTTGTTTTGTTCTTTCATATGAGGTCCATTCGCTCATGTCGGTCAGACATCATTTGAGTTTTTCTTCTTTCGACAAACGGAACATCATTGTATTTCAATAAGATATTCATTAAATTTTAGCATCACCCATTCTGCCATACCCACCGCTTGGAAAATGTCACTTGTGATTCCTCTTGCAAAAATACAAAATCCCCAAAATTTTAATGATCTCAGACCGATCAGTCTTTTGTCAATTTTATGAGCATTCGATGAAGGTAAAGTCACATGTCTTGAATTGCTGGATTACAGCAAGGCATTCGACAATATGGATCACGAGGTTTTCCTCCACAAATTGAAATACTTTGGTACTGATGAACATTCAGTCAAGTTAATGGAACAGCACCTGAAAGAAAGAAAGCAGAAAGTAATTTATTAATTAAAAACTTCTCAATTTCTGGCGATTAGATCTGGTGTACCTGAAGGGTCCATTATTGGACCCTTAGTGTTCTCCTTTTATATTTTTGATTACCTCTCATCTATTTCGCATTGCAGTGTACATCATTATGCGGACGATACTAAGTTGTATCGGTCCTTCGATACCGGCCAACCCAATATAAGTAATGCCATAGATGCTGATATACAGTCCTTGATGAATATATCTGCAGCACAATGCTAATAAATCTAGTGTCACATTTTTCGTGAATTTGCCAGTGCCTCTATGGATGGGAAATCCCTATAAAAAATGAGGTATACAATTTTGGTCTGTTGCTATACACCGAACTTAGATTCACAAAACATGTCAATTAACTCAATCGTAACTCTTATAATATTTCAAAACAGCTTTATCGCCATCGACATACTCTAAACTGAAACTTCAATTTTGCGAATTTCTGATTCTATCGAAAATTGCGTTTTGCGATTTTGTATACGGACCAGTATTCTTAACAGCTGACAGTAATTGTCTTTAGAAAATACAGAACTACTATTTTATATTACTCAATGGACTACGAAAATATGATCACATCAGTCAAACATACCTCGAAACGGGTTGGCTGAGATAACGACGTGTGAAAATCGCACGTGCTCAATCTCACACTCCCGTACTTATATGACAAACTCATTAAAATAGGCAACATTAGTGAATATCATACCAAAAACTCTAGGTTGCTGGTTGTTCATAAACACAAAATTTCTATGAGTGAACGTTCTTTAACGTATAATGCACTTGAACCTTATAATCAACTACCATTTGAATTTTATGGCTTCACGATTTTTTATTTCAAAATAAAGTTGAAATCATTATTATTAACGGTACAAATTTAAGTTGAAAGTATTCAATCCACCTTGGCATTTGGATCATACGTTGTTCTTACTTTGGCATATTATAAATTATCGTATGAATAAATATTAATGAAGTACTTTTTCTCATTTTTGTGTGTGGAGTTTAGTATTAAATAATAAGTATGTTTCAAAACGTGTAATATTTTTATTATTACTCTAAACTACGAGATTATTATGGATCATTTCATTCATATGAACATTCGCAGCACCATAAAAAATATTGATGAATTGTCTATATCACTATGCAAAATTTCTGAAAAAAATTAAGTTATAATATTGACGGAAACATACATAGTGGCCACGTTTATACCGTGTCTTGGTATGCTGACTAATGATTATATTCCAACCAAATTATGTTAGTCAGTGTGGTATAAACTGTGCACTTGGTCAAGTAAATAGCCTGGTTTGGTACCGAAATTTGTTGTGTACCAGACTATAATACTAAGTTGACTAAGATGGTGTATACAGTATGATAAGTTTTACCAACCGTGACTGTAAATTTTGGTTTGAAAGATTGCTAAGCGTTCTATCGTGGTTATCGCACTGTGAATGAACCGAATGGAAACAATAGCCATAAAAAAGAGAGCGAGAGAGTGTTAGTGAAAAATATGTTTTGTGATTCTTAACCTTAGTTTCCGCATCATCACCTCGGAAATTGTTTTATATATTTTTGTTGGTATTTTTTATATAAAATGAGTTGCTGTAGTTCAGAACCTCCTATAAAAAAGTACAAAGGTATAATTCCACTTCTAATCAGATTTCGTTTATATTCATACCACTTCTGGTTAACATTATTACCTGTATCATATTGAATTTTTGGAATGATTTACCACACCGAAAGCGAGATATAAGGCTTCAAAGTTGCAACGTTTAACACGTAATCCCTATAGTAAGCTACCGCGGACACCACATTTTGAGCCATAACTAAAAACCCTCCATTCAGATCTCCTTGAAAAATTAGTATATTATTGAAAGGTAAGTAACAAATTTTATAGAAAACGCGTATAGTTATTGCCCTAAGAAGTTTCTAAATTACTGCGGATTAGAAGTGCAAGGAAGGGAAGGCTGAGAATCATGGCAACGCCTCAAGCGAGCGCTGGTGATTCAAATAAACCAATTTTAAGGTTATTAATCACAGCTTCTCCTTCATCGTGATAAAATTGTTTCGGAAAATCGTATGTTATATTTTGTTGCGCAATTTTTCTCAATAAATCCCGTGATATAACATGTTTTAAAGCACTTAAATTAGGTAAATTACCTCGTTCTCAGGTCGCTCTGAAATACATTCTTCATATGATTTCGTGTATATTGATAATTCTGACTCTTTACCAATGAAACGAACTGATTTTTGCAAAATGTGTACATCATACATCGCTTCGTGGAAATTATCTGATGTTTCGTTTGGTATTGATTCTTTGGCTAATTTTGATAGCTCGAACATTCCTGGCCCTTTTCGATCTGGGAACGTTTTCCTAAAAATAATTAAACCACAAATCCTGCTATCATGGAAAATCTTCTATTACATTATTATTAATGATAGCTCTTAGTAATCTAGGCACCTCGAATCTCGCATTATGAGCAAGTAGATAAATTTAAAAATTCTTTAAATGCTACCAAACAATCTACTCAATTTTGTGAATCTACTTGTACATCATTCAAATTTAATTGACCAGAAATTGTACTCAATCCCGTAATTTTGGTCGCCACAGGATTGATGCTTCGTAGGGCTAACATGTATATTAAATTCTCTATTTTCATATTTGGCGGCGATTTGTAAAATGTCATCAGTTATGTACAATACAGATGTTTCTAAATCGAAATAAATTATGGAGTTATTTATTGATATTGATTCGATGTTTTTTAATAATAGTGATGATGCTCTGATTCGTAAATTCCAAGGTTTGATTGATATGTTCCAGCTTTTCCTTCAATTCAACTCTGCGCAACTTTTTTCTCTTGATGTTAGCATCAGTCTTTTTTTTAATTATCAGAATCGTATCTTTGAGCATATGTAGCTGTATAACTACCTGGTTCCAAATTCATTTTTTTCTTATATTCAATAACGATACCTCGCCAATGTTTTCCGAGCCAACTGCACTGTATCTTGAACAATTAAATGCGAGCGATCGTTGGATTGCGATGTTGCCAACAGTCCAGTCATGGCTTATTTGCTGTGACAGGCATGCTAGTTGCGTTTCTGAGTGCACAGTTCCCTTAAAAAAGATCCCACTGATTCAGCGTTTGAACATGTATCGCGTCGCGCTACAATCGAGCCTAATTTTTGACACTGTTTGTAGCACGACAACTACCTTAATTGAACAGATGAAGAAACCAATGCGTTTCTCCAAATATTTTTAGACAAAAAAATTATATCAATTTTGGATGGCAAAAAATGTAAACACCTAGACATTCACAAGAGCCTTGAAAAAGACTTGTTGAGTAGGGGCTTCACAAAAACTGCTGAACAAATAAAATTAAAAATGACTGAGCCTGAGCTCACTGACATCCAGACATTGTCGTTGACAGATGACACAATTCCGGATTGATAGCAGAGTTTCAAACCTTTCTCTTGGTTCCATAACTGAATAAATACCAAACCAGAACCAAGTTGGTTAATTAATCATTTGACAAAACACGATGTGAATAAACGATTACTAAAACATTTGATTTGAATTTGGTAACATACCCTTGGTAAGGTTACCAAATTCTCACACGGTATAAACGTGGCCAGTGAATGCTCTCGAACTTATTCACAAACCTCATACCAAACATTATATATCGAAGGAAAATTGAATGAAAATGATGGGATCATAGTATTTATCAGGGAACCACTTGATTTTTCTTATAATATTCAAAATATATCAGGTAATTATCAATAAACGACCATCTAACATAACAATCACTGCACTCTATGATCCCCAAATACTTGCCTCATACAATTCAATAACGGGCTGGAAAGATATCTAGAAAAATTGAAAACAATGACATTCAGACAAATACTGGTGATATAAATATCGATTCACTATCAGAATGTGATTATGCAGAAGTATACGAAATTTTTATTGATGCACATGGATTTATATTTTATATAAATAATGTTACACGACCAAGTAGTGGTTCTTGTATAGACCATTTTTTCATAAAGTGCAAAAACTTAATTTCAAATCCTTTATTATAAAAATTTGTATAACTGATCATTTTCCCATTGCTGTTACATTCAATCCAGAAAAATGGGATAGACTCCAAAAACCCGAAATTGAATATAAAAAACTCATTAATTACGGTATACTCAGAAATGAATTCCAGGAAGAACCAGGGAATGATATTTACAACCAAAATGTTACAGAAATTATGGGCAGAAATTTTGTTGAAAAACTAAAAACGTACAAAAATACTGTTGAAGTTGGAATGAAAAACAGAAAACGCCCTAGAACAAAATGGATCACACCTGAAATAATAAAAATTGTCAATAGAAAACATGACATATAAAAGTGAGAAATGAACCTGAAAACGCGGAACTTCGAGAAGAATATAGACGACTGAAAAGTTACACTGAATAAATCAATAATCAAGCTAAAAAGGAATATGCTTATGAAGTAATTGAAGAGAACAAAAATAGTACAAAAGATCTCGGGAATACAGTCAATAAAATTTGTAATGAATCAGAAATAGCAATAAACATAAATGAAATAAAAATAGACGGCAACAGAATAATTAATAACAAAATGGATATATGTGAAAATTTCTACGAATATTACAGCAAATTGGGGGAAAACAGTGCGATGAAATTACTGAACCATCAGATTACGAAAACACTGAAAAAATAGTTGAAAGCACCATGTATGAAAATGAAGTTAATGAACTTATAAACTAACTGAAGACAAAAGAATCTCCAGGCGACGATAATATTCGTTCTGAAACTCTGAAAAAGTTAGTTGATGAAATGAAAACTCCGCTCACATATTTAATGAATGAAACGTATAGAAACGTGGTGCTTTCCAAGAATCTTGAAATCGGGACCAATTTATAAAAATGGGGACAAAAAAGAAATGATAAATTATAGACCACTTTCTCTAATATCTAACATATCAAAAATCATAGGAAGGTACTGAAAAAAAGAAAATTGAGTTCCTTGAATAAACATAAAGTAATATCGGATAGGCAATATGGGTAAAGATCAGGTAAATCAATGGAAGATGCAATATTCTCTCTATCGTCGTATATTTACGACGCTTCAGACAAACAAAAGGCTACCTTAGGCATATTTGTAGACCTATCGAAAGCATTTGACAAAGTCTGTCACGATAAAGTACTGAAGAAAATATTCTCCTGTGGACTTGGAGGAAATTCCTACAATCTCATAAAAACTTATTTGTATGGTAGAGAACAGAGGATGAAAATCGAAAATGGTACTAGTTCCTACAGAAGCGTTTCCTATGGAGTCCCACAAGGAACGATACTGGGTCCATTACTGTTCTCAATTTATTTAAATGAATTACTTGAAATAAAAACCCAAGGAGAAACATTGAGCTTTGCAGATGATACAGTCATTCTGTATAAATCAAATACCTGGCGAGATTTGAAGGAAATTGTTGAAAAATTATTTATTGGAATATAAAAATGGTTTAGAGGCACTAAACTCACACTCAATTCCACAAAAACAAAATATTGACCATTCTCTTCCTATTCAAATGGACTACCAAATATAGGATCACTCAAAATAGGAGAAAGCCATGAGTAATCGGAAGATAAATCAATAAAATACCTTGACATTGTAATAGATCGTCATCTGAGATGGGATATACAAATAAAAAATGTGGTTGAAAAACTGAGGGGTTTGCCATACAGATTCACACACCTGAGAGATTTTCTTGACACCAAAAATTTGAGAATGCTATATTACGCTTTGGTTGAATCGCAACTACAGTATGGTATAATAGGATGGAGTGGAGTAAACGATAACAACCCCTCAGAGAATTTGAATACTGTTGCCGATCGATAGCTCGATACTTTTGAGAGAGAAAAATGGATTGTGATATCTCTTTAGTAAATAACAAATTGAAGGGGTGAACCGTAAAGCGTGAATATCAGAGAAAAGACGTACAGCACGATGACTTACTTTGGTATTCCTGGAAAGTTAGTTGTTGCTCCTCGAGATCAGGAAGGGCCCTTTCAACGGAGGTTCGGGTTGGCTGCGTGGAGTTGAGGAATTTGATTGGGAATGTGTTGATTGGGAATGTGTTCACAAAAGAGGTCTATTGTCTCACATCCACACAAAATATAGACGACAAATGCGCGACACTGCCCTTGCCGTTACAACTGGGCAAAAAGCGGAATAAATGCGGTTGTGTATATCTTTTAACACCTATGACATGTGTCACGTTTTTTTCTGATCTGGCCTACAGTGATCTTGAAACGTCGTCCACTGGGTGTTCAGTCATAGTGCTGTGTTCACACGCGAAATGCAATGAGGAAAAATAAGTAAAGTTATTTCTTTCTGCAACAAATACTATACAGAAATACATCAATTAAATAATATATCATAAGGTCCGTAATTATCCGAGCGATGATTTGTTTAGGGAATCCAACTTCGAAGATGTGATATAACTATTCTGTTTGAGTATTCTGAAAAATATAAAAAAGGAAATATTGTATTACATCCTTCTAATCATAATTATGATACGAGAAAAAGAAATAATACGGTTATATCACCAGCCTGTCACAGTTTCAGCAAGAAAGCGAAAACTGAAGGATATTTTTTTCATGATATTGTGAATCAAAATAGATAAGAATTGCATAAATGAATATTGTAACAACTCTATCCTCCATGCAAATAAACTTCAACATTATTATTATATTTATTAGTTTGTAATTGAAATTGTACGTTTATTGTTAGATTATTTTATATATCTACCTCAATTTTTTTCATTGCATTTATTATATATAATTAAAAATGTTTAATTCAATATTCCATTATTCACTAATTTTAAATGTGATCTGTATTGTTCGTTCATTTAATACAGTTATTATGTTCATTTTATCCCTGAAGTTACATTAACATTCATAAATTGTTTTGTAAAAATATTATGTAGTAGCGCATGCAGTCACACACAAGTACTATAACAACGCATAGTTGTTATACACTTCTGTGACTCACCTATGTTTATTGCATTTTAATATTATTGATTATAAATAAACACTTTTTTTATTTATGTCAATAAACATTATTATTATTATTATCATTATTATTTATTTTTTATGTGTTACATTGTATTGTGTTCTGTTCTGTAAATTAGGATTACTAATTCGTATTTCTACCAACTGGTTAAGTTGAAAAGCACCCTTATGTGATCCTTCGCCATTTCATGTATGCCTTTCCTTTTATTTATAAAATTTATCATTATTATTATATTTATCAAATTGTTATCTCAATTTTATACTCAACCGAAGATTTTATTGCCTTTATTATATATAATTACAAAAAATTAATTGAATATTCCATTAATTACTAATTTTGAATGTGATCTGTATTGTTCGTTCATTTAATACAGTATTATGTTCATTTCATCCCCAAAGTAACAATAACATTCATAAATTGTTCTGTAAAAATATTATGTAGTAGCGGATGCAGTCACATACAAGTACTATAATAACGCATAGTTGATATACACTTCTGTGACTCACCTATGCTTATTGTATTTTAATATTATTGATTTTAAACACTTTTTTTATTTATGTCAATAAACATTATTATTATTATTATCATTATTATTTATCTTTTGTGTGTCACATTGTATTGTGATCTGTATTGTAAATAAGGATTACTAATTCGTATTTCTACCAACTGGTTAAGTTGAAAAGCACCCTTATGTGATACTTCGTCATTTCATGTAAGCCTTTCGCTTTATTTATGTTTCGTGGATGAATGATGATAATTCATGGATATTATTATTATAAATAAATATTAGTTACTATTTTTCTAAGTGATATCAAGTTTGAAACCCAAGTAAGTACTTTATTTTCCCCTGTGTCTGGTTATACGTCATTCTTACTACTTCACCAACTTTTGATTGAAAAGTTTCATGTTGATACAGAAAGAAAAATATTATTTTTGTTTCCAATGAAAAGTTTTTATTTTTCCTGACACATGATTCGTTAGCTTGATTAATGCCAACTTCAGTATCAATAAATAAATTCTGAAATCTATCTTCCCGACTGGCCGCATCATCGCTTTTTTATTTCACCATCGCATCGTTCGGACTAACATACGAGTAAACTACCATTATGCAGACTGATTAATAGCTATGTTTTATTTCTTTTGTCGTTAATTCATATATCATCCGCATGCCCCATACCATATCAAATTGATTACCTGTCAAACTACTCATCGAAATATCATAGGAGACATAATAAATTACGTCGTTGCAAAGCGTGGGGATTAAAGGAAGACCTTTGATCTCGCCTGTCAACGTTGACTGTGCTTTGTTTTCTTTAGAAGGGCTGTTGAGCCACCGTTTTCACTCATCGCCACGTTTCGCTTAGGAAATTTCGTCAACAAATTAGTCTTGAACTCCATATCACGTCCAACCATGCCGAGTGAGTTTAGATACCATACGTGGTCTTATAGGCAGAGGCGCGTATCCGAGAGTCTTTCCCACACAATATGCAGTTTCACACAGATAGCTGAATGTTTGAAAATTATCGCGCCCATGATGCGTATTAGTCATACGACTGCCAAGAGATAATGAAATATCGGAGTGTCTAGAAAATTGTGAAGATATATAACAACATAAATAATCACATCCTAATGGGCGACATCGATATCAACATAATTGAAAACGATGTCATCACAAATAACTATTTAAATTCAGTACTGCTGTGTACTCGACGATTTCAAATCGGAAATCAAAATTCTGTAATTTGTGTAAATTTTGTAAATTTAAGCAAAGCGGTTTCCGCCTACGGCCATCTTCAGTGCCTATCTAAAATGTTTATGATATGATTATAATGTACAAATATAAAAAAACATTATCTGTCATGAGAATAAAAAATCATCTTGATTGAGTAAAAGCTTGTGAGCATTCTCACATGTGTTGTATGTTCCTGGTTCTCAGATCCACATTTACAATGTTCAAAACAATGAAAATTTCCCAACTCTGGTCTATTTCAACATTGTTGGAACTTTTGAAAATTGTTTTGGCTAACGACTAGACAGCCGTGGTAAGACAGCACTTGACAGCAAGCTGTCTTACCACGGCTGTCTAGTCGTTGGCCAAAACAATTTTCAAAACATGAAACAATGTTGAAATAGACCAGAGTTAAACCCTTATTACACTATGTCTTTTTCGTGCCCATTTTTGTGCTTATTTTCAGGGCTATTTGTTGGCTGAATTTCCCCAAATAACTGGCACTATTACACCGTGCCTTTTTGATGATTGTTTCTGGCACTAATTTCAGAGCTGCAAACCTAAGGAGAATTGACATTCACCTTAAAAGATTAAGTAATTTAGTATACCTGGACTATTAGTTTCAACTTTTTCCTTACCTGGTACAAGATAATAATAATAATAATAATAAAATATTTATTCAGTTCATTTGCATAAGGATTATCAATGTGAATATAAACAGTTTTGGATAAATAACAGATTTTGAATAAAATAAAATATCAGAAATTGATCAAATTTCTATGTCCAGGTTCACTTTAGCTAGACTGTGTTCCAAGACACAAAGCGGTATCTGATCTTTTTGAAATATATTAAACTAATGTAATAAAAATTAAGTACTAGTAAAATAATATAAAGTTACTTAAGGTAATTTAAAGTATGTGAGAGAGAATGTACATAAATGTAACAATAACAGTGGTCACAGACTGATACATTAGTAAACTACACATTTATAAATACATATACACTCCACTCACGAATATAGAGTAAAACATGTACACACACAATAATAATAATGATATTTATTGTATTTATAGCTAGATTGAGTGTTTCTAACAAAAAATTAAATAATATATGTATTTAGATAATTAATTATATTAAATTTATATTTTGTTTGGTGTGTTTATTATAGTATTCTGACTGTTGATGTAAGTAGCCAATTTGTTACTATGTTTTTTTTTTTTTTTGTTAATTTCTTTTTTTAAACTTATTGGTAGATAATTGTATGATTTCTGTCCCACGTGTAGGAAACTTCGCTGTCCAATGGACTTCTGAGACTAAGGGAGCACTATATTGGCTTTTCTCGAAATCTTATTGAATAAATGTGAGTTTTATTCATATCTATCAAATTATGTTTGACTACATTGAGTATTGAGGCTTTGTAGAATAGATTTCTAATATTCAATCATTTAGAATTCTGGAAAAGCAGAATCGATGAATACTGGCTATTGAGTTTATACATTATTTTGATTATTTTCTTCTGTGCTATTTCTAGAGGTTTTATATTATTTAGTATGCACCACCCCACCCGGTTATGCCATAGTTCAGGAGTGATTGGACCAAACTGAAATACATGCATTTCAGATTTTTTTCATCTAGTATGAATGTCATTTGTTTGAATAGGTATATTAATGATCTTATTTTTTTGGTCAAGTTCTGAATTTAAGATCCCATTTTTGATTATTATCAATAATTATCCCTAGGTATTTTGTGTTGGTTGTTGTTTGAATACTATCGTATTATTTCTCAAAGGTAGATTTAGGTCTAATTGTTCAGTATTTGGGAGACCATTTTTATAATTTGAAAAAGGTAGATATACAGTTTTATCCATATTAATTGTGAGGAGATTGTCATCGAAGCATTTTATTATTTTTCCTAAATCGTTTTTTATTTTGGTTTCTACTTCTTCCCAAGAGTTTCCATCCATAAGAAGTACGGTGTCATCAGCGTATGAAATTATTGTTCCTTGACAATTCAAATATAGCAGTTCATTTAAATACATTATAAATAGTATGGGTCCTAATACTGTTCCTTGTGGTATTCCATATGTTATCTCTCTTTGGCTACTCATTGGGTTATTGATCTTCACTAGTTGTTTCCTTTTTTTTAGGTAGCTTTGGAAGAGTGAGAGCGCGGGGCCACGAATACCTATGTCGTTTAGTTTGGATAACAGCTTGTTGTGACTGCGCATGGCCTGCTTTCATCTGAATTTGAATAAATGTTATTCACTAGTAGAGCAATTGCGTCATTGGTAGATATTCCGGTTCTAAATCCAAATTGTAATTTAAATAACGCTTTCGTGTTTTCTAAGAAGTTTACCAACCGTTCTTTCAGGGCCTTTTCAAAGATTTTACTCAGAATGGATAATATACTAATGGGACGGTAATTTTTTGGGTCAGTTCGATTTCCATGTTTGAAGATTGGTTTTATTACAGCCATTTTGAACTGAGTTGGACATTTTCCTTCACTAAACATAAGATAATGGTTTTGCAATAAAGTTGCTTATTTTTTTTAGGGCTAAGGTTGTGATGTTGTCAAAGCCTGGTGACGAATTGTTTTTCAAAGAATGAATAATATTTTTTATTTCAGTTTCCGTAATGGGCTGTAGAAATATCGAATTTAATGTAGTTCGGGTTTTATTTTTAGTATGTACTGTCTGCTTGTTTGCGACCATTATATCGTTTGCCATTTTCTCACCTACAGTGGTGTAGTGTTTGTTGAATATTTCGACAATATTAGTGAGATCCTTTTCAATTTCGTTATTTTCATTCAGGATCTCGGTTATATTATTATCTACTTTTGTTACATTTCTTCCAGCATACTCATTGACTGTTTGCCATATTTTTTGCTATTTTTAGAATTTTGCATAATTATATTTTTGTAGTAGTTTTGTTTCAGTTCTGAAATTAGTGTTACTATTTTGTTTCTATCGATTTAATATTCATTGTATGAGTGCGTGTCTTTATTCTTCTTGAATAGCTTGAATAATTTATCCCTTTCTTTTATTTATTTAATTAGGCCTTTCGTTATCCATGGTTTCTTTTTGTGTTTATCTTCTGTGGTTTTGATAGTTGTACTTTTATTTATATTTTTTATTATAACATGAGATATATGATCTGCGGTTTGTTGAATATTATTATTAGTGTAGATGTCTTCAGAAGTTTCTTGTTGTATTAAATATTTTTCATTATTTTCTGTAATACTGAACAAAACGAAAACTATGTGAAGAATTTCATTTATTTGTTGGTTATGTAGTCCAATAGATAATTACTGTGTTGACAAACCTGACATTTCCACAAACGTCCTTGAAATCCCCTCGATTCAGGGGAAAAAATAGAACCAGTCCTATTTATTTTCAAGCCTGAAACAATCAACAAAATAGACTCGCGCGCATGCGTATTTGTTAAAAATTTCTATGCCCCCCTTATAACTTTTGAACGGTTCGACGTACAACAATGAAAAAAAAACGTGTATGATATCACCGATACTACTTTTTGAAATAAAAGACATTGAGATTGCCCAATAGATGGCGCGGGGGGGCACATCAACTTCAAAATTTTGAATAGCATGGGGAATCATGTGGCACATCGTTGAAAATATAATTCAATTCTCTTTCCAAATATCTAATTGTTTTTATCATTTCGTTGATTTGTTTTTTCACAATGTGCATTTGAAATGTCAAGCATAAGTGCGGATCTGAATGGTACCCTTATCTCGATAACTTTTGAACGTTTTCATATGAAACAATGGGAAAACAAATATTTTGAATGGTATTACCGATCCAACTTTATGAGAGAAGAAACCTTACAATTACTCGACAGAGGCATAACAACTTGAAAATGTCTAATGGCATAGAGTTCGAGTTGCACACCGTTGAAAAGGTAATTCAATTATAGTTTCTACCATGGTTTTTCTACGGACCCACAATTGCGATGAGAAACACTAAATACGGTCAATAGAGAAAGATTTATCACTTAAATGATTTTTCATTTTCGAATCCGTTTCAAAGCTTAATTAGGTAGAAATTTTGAATCCATACAATAATACAATTTTTTTAATAGTTGAGAACAATCCATATTGAAGTAAACAAAAGACACTCAATTCACTAAATGATTTTCCTAAACTGGGTTTACACAACTACGACACGTGTTTCTCTATACAGCCTTTTCAAGAGATTATACCCAAATAATACCCAAATCATTTATTTTTAATGACTATAATTATGAAGGGTATCATTTATGGGATTTAGTAAACTGATAATCAAGCAGTAACCTTGAAATGCCCATTGAGAAATTGGATTATTTTGTCTATGTTCAAGAATTTCTAATGTAACAATGATTATATGATTACTTACCTGCTCTTTATATTATCGTATTTGTATTCAAAGAAGAGTTTCATTCTACTTTTACTAGTATTATTTCGAATTTGAAACATAATCATGGTTCGTGTACGTCCTATCGAAGAGAAAACTGAAGCAATCTACATTTTTGGTGAGGCCCGTGGGAATAACTCGAAAATATTTGAGGGAACTGGTTGAAAAATATTGTGATATCATTCAATAACTTTTTTTTTCATTGTACTACGTCGAACCATTCAGAGGTTAACAGGGATGGGGCTATAAAATTCCGCACTTATGCTTGACATTTGAAATGCAAATTGTAATACAACGAATCAAGGAAATGATAAGAACAATTAGATGGTTGGGAAAAAAATAGAACTATCTTTTCAACGATGTGCCACATGAACCCCCATGGTATTTTGAAATTCTGAAGTTGATGTGCCCCCGCGCCATCTACAGGGCAATCACAATGTCTCTCATTTCAAAAATTAGTATCAATGATATCATACAATACCTTTTTTTTTCATTGTTCTACGTCGAACAATTCAAAAGTTATAAGGGGGCCATAAAAAGCTGCAAAGTCACATATCAACGAAATGAAAAAATGTTTGGAAAGAGAACTGAATTATCTTTTCAACGATGTGCCACATGCCCATGCTATTTGAAATTTTGAAGTTGATGTGCCCCCGCGACATCTAGGGGGCAACCACAATGTCTTCTTTTTCAAAAAGTAGTATCGGTGATATCATACAATACTTTTTTTTCATTGTTCTTCGTCGAACCGTTCAAAAGTTAACGGGGGGGAGCTATAAAAAGCCGCACTGTATTCAACAAGTGATATTGTAGCACCTAAAGAACAAGAAAATCATAGAATAAAGTACAAATACTATTAAAGGAAAATGATATGGAGAGAAATCCATGAGTTATTGATTGTATACTAAATTTAACTCATGTGGCAACTGACCTATGTCAAACAATGAAAAAAAATCCATCCGGAATGAATCAAATGAAATATAAATATTATGAAAATAGTTTGAAGATAGTAATCGAAAGTGAATTATTATCGAAAAAAAAACAAAAATAGGAAAGGGGAATCTTTGAAACTTTGGAAAAACTATAGATAAACTTACAAATAAAAAAGAAGTGTCGAAAAAATCAGTGATATCTCCAGTCTGAAAATGGAGAAGAAATTCACGACGCGAAAAAAATTGCCGATGACTTTGATATTTCACCAAAGTTGAAGTACACTTGGCAAACGAAAAACAAAATAAATCAAGTTATATGAAAAAAGCTCGAATCCAAAATGACCAATTCTTTTTTTCTGGAGGAAACTAATGAACACAAAGTGATTCTGAACCTAAAGAGCAAACGATCTCCCGGAATTGATGGCGTTCGATCAGAAACTATTAAAATCATAGCAAAGGAACTAGCAACACCACCTCTGTCATATATAATGAACTGGTCTTTCAGTGATGAAATATGCACAGCGCCATGTATTACACAAATCCACAAGTCTAGAAATAAATCAAAAGTTGAGAACAATTGATCTATATCCGTCATAACAAATTTTGCAAAGATTTTTATCAGAAAATCGATTCAGAACATCAATATTTGATAGAGTTCTATTCAATTGGATATTGAGTATTATTATAAAGCAACACTGTAACACTGAAAATATGTGCCAACATTCAAATGAACAATTTCCTGATGAGTGTATAGGAAATCGGGGAACAGTGAAATGGCCAATAAAAAGCCCCGATTTCATTTCACTTCGACTTGTTGAGGGGCACGTTGAGAAATGGAGTTTATTCAAACGATATTGACTGGAAATGCAGTAACACTAGTTACTAACAAAGTAATTAGATATGGATCTGAAAAAATGAATTCATAGTGTCAGTCCCGATCAGCTCCAAAAAGTTCATGAGAGTATTAATATGACGAAAACCTTCTTCATTGTGTTCACGTCATATTCCAAAAATTTACTATAAAAAGCCGCACTCGATCAAATACAATGACGTGAACTTCACCATCACCCAAGTAAACAAAATAAAATACCTTGGTGTATTTATGGATGGGGTACAAAATTCGGACTTAAAAAAATTTATTTTCAAGCAAAAATATGACATTTTGAGTTAAACAGAATGTTAGGTAATCTAATATTCCTTGTTTGATAATAGAATTATTTGTAACCAATAGTTTATATACAAATATGATGCATGCATGCGAGACAGGATCATAGAAGAATATCGAGGGGACTGGTAAACAAAACGGAAGAAATTCAATGGACCCCCTCAAAGAGAATTGTTAACCGTAGACACGTGTTTCGGGCTCTCAGCCCTCATCAGTATGGTGAAGAAGTGCAAGGATGAACAACACTTGGTAGAAAACGACAATTTATATATATATATATATATATATATATATATATTCGAAAAGCCCATGGCTAGTGGTGTTAATCCAAATTCATGAAATGTATTTATATGCGGTTTATTTCACAATTCAGATATTGTTTTCTTCGTATACTCTAACACATAAAGTTAGTACATATCTTCGCATGGACACACCGTAACTTCAAGTATGCCCCATATGCTCCCCTACACTGAAATTTCCAAAAATCTCGTGAGCAACTGCATTCTTATTTGTTCGACTTACTGTAAAAGTCGGAACGGGCGAAATCAATAATTTCTGGTAAAATACCACAATATCCAGAACGATGAGAAAATTATTTTTTCTTCAATGTAATTTTTTCAAAAACAAAATTCACAAAGAACTGTTTTTCTTTGAACACTGCGAAAACCACGCCAGGATGTGACGTAACAAATTCAGAACTATCGCCAAGAGCGCTGGAGAATTTCTGCATTCATAATATTCTTTACAATGTGAGCAGGCCGAAATATAATGATATAGCACTCGTTATACATACATATTATTCAAGAATAACTGAATCAAGAACGGTGCGACCTACAATTCGACGCGAACGTAATGGCGTTAGCTGTCAGCTGACAGATGGGTATTTTGGGCTAACTCGAGTGGAGATGGGGTGGTTCGAAAATAATGTGAATTTATATTTATGGGCGCCGGATAAATTTTTGTTCCCAAATACCCAGTTCGATATTCAACCTCCAAAATAAAAACCACCTTGGTGTACTGGACTATTGGTGATTCATTTAACACAAATAGACAAATTGACGTGGTTGAAAATTACCCAATAAAAATAAAAATATTTGGTAAGCGAATAACAAGGCAAGCGTAAGCAGGTGAGTCCCAAAATGTGCACAAATACACAAGCATAAGCGATATAACGACATGACAAGCGCATTGACGCAGAAATTAAAGTAGGCTACACAGTGCCATAAAGAATGTTTAAACGCAGGCGACCCGTAGACTCAGGCGTAGCCGCAAACAATATAATTAATCAATAGCAAATAATACAAAATAATTTCAGCTCACAAAATATAGTTAAAAAATCCTTAATTTCCCCAGCAACCTTGAGATAAATGTGTGGAAAAAACGTGTGGTTCCTTGCGCTTCCTGCGCCACAGAACCTCACTGCCTTAGACCATAAACGCCGATCTGATAGTCCAATGGGAAAGGTATGGCTTGAGCAGATAGGCCACCCTGTATATAAGGGTAGTTACGACGACCACCCTGTATATGAGCAAGGATGCGCAGACAACCCTGTATGGGAGCGTGAATATGCAGACAACCCTGTATAGGAGCGTGGATACGCATACCACCCTGTATGCCGTAATGACTCTGTCAATCGGGAGTCATTCAACTTCTATGCTCCAATATCTCCGGCGAATGACCCAGCCTGTGAAAAGAATCCAACCCGTGAGAAGAACCAGCACGTGAGACGAACCAGTCAGTAGAAAAAAACTACAAGTCCTTCGAGGTTGCATAGGTCCAAATTCCAATAATATAACTTCTTCCTGGAGCTGTCTAACACCTTTATACCGTAGATAGGCGTACTCGATTATGGCCTCTAATGACCTTGGCACAAAGATTGCGATTTTCCCCAGCTTTTCAGATGAAGGGTATGGAGTGGAGTAATGATTTGAAAAAATCCCTCTAGGAGGTTCAATCCCGGAAGGTTCACCAAAAATATCTGCAACAACTTCACAAAACCATCGGGAACTAATTATTTGTGGGCTCAAAAACACTTCCCATTCAGGATAACGTTAAAAATCATAAAATTTCTTGAGCCACTTTCTAAAAACCATCACTAAACACTTTCGACGCCTGTCCTCCCCAAAACCATGTGAAAAAAAGAGAACCCTTTAATTGGCTAGCCCGACTACGACGATTCTCCCAACCAATCAGATTTATTGGTAGGTTCACAACACAACCAACGTCGGCGCTAGTGCTATCCCGCGATACAAACATTTAACCAATTAAGGTTCGAAGATCCATCAAATGCCGAGAGAATATACAACCGTAGGGGAAAGTACACTTCGTACACTTTTTTTTTTTTTCTTTACTTTATAATGAACTGACTAAATTTGCTAGTTAATGCACCCTAGGTGTGATAAATATATCGAAGTTAATTATAAAAAAGTCTGGAACAAGTGGGGTACTTTCGAACAGCAGGATGGGTACTTTCGTAGAGCAGGAGGGGTACTTTCGTACATCATGGGGTAGATTCACGCAGGGTATTTAAAAAATCTAATTAACTGGCCAACATTTATTAATCATGTATTAATCTGACAACTAACATATTAATATTAAACTTGACTCTAGTTAACATGATTTCTTCTCGTGGAAAATCACATAAAATAAAAATCTTTAAAACTTAGTCTACTCATTGGTAATTTAAACCTTTATAATCAGTCTAAATGGAATATTTGTAA
>JAFIRS010006124.1:0-42571 GCA_018342105.1 Gonioctena quinquepunctata | reverse complement strand
TCCCTATTTTCCCCTCGCACCTATCAAATAGCTAAAATTCTAAAACTTTATAGCTTAGCAATAATATTTTATGTACGATTTTTACAGGCGAGCCTATACGATTGGTTTTGTAATTAAATTATCTTACCTATGATATCAATTTCGATTGGTTAACAGATCGGTGTAGTTATCTATATTGACTTACCTGTTCACATCTGCTTGAGTAGCCATGCGCAGAAAAAAGAGGCAAGCCTACCTAGGCAAAATTCTGTGTTTTAAAAAAACTATCAGTTGAGGTGAAACTCATCCGGTTATCAAAAAGAGTGAAGGGGATAAAAAGAAAAATTGATTAAAATTAATTCAATTGAGAATAGCTATGAACACTTTCCGAAAGGTTATCATGGGCATATTTGTTTATAAATTATATTTGAAAAAAAATATGTCTCATCGAGTTATCAGATCGGTGAAGGTCGATCTTTCACGGTTCCTCTACTATAATGAAACTGGTTTCCAGAATAATCTGCTATATTTTTTGACTTATGTCAATTCATGGGGTCAAAATAGCATCGTGCATAGACCTACAAAACATTCATAACTTCAAACCCATTCCAGATTATCAACCAACTTGTTTTTCCAGTCGATTCCTAAGGCTTCAGGAGCATCTTCTGAAATGAGGCAACTGAGATTGATGTTCCAACGCCTACTACGATTTTTGAAAATGACAAATTATAAATAGCAATATCTCGACTTCTACAGAAAGTAACTCCACCAGGACTCTCAACAATTGATCTTCACATACTTCAGAATCAAAACCAATTTTTCAGCCATCTTTGTAGATGAGTCCAGAAGATAACTTACATGGACATGAAACGTCATCAGAAGTGATAACGTACGGGGTAAAGTGGTTGTAAAAACCTTCTTCCATTCAAATCACCCAGGAAAGACGGTATATTTCCGGCTGCCCTCCAAGAGGAAATGGACCTACGGATATTTTGTTCCTGCTCTAGGCTATAACTAGAGGTGTGATGCCAGTAAGAACCATCATTCCAAAACCAGAGAAATATGATAGATGATGATAGGCCTAGGCGAACCGAACCATCAGCCTTAGGTACTTTCTATAAAAAAGCCTGGGAGGCCGGTTGATCGCTGCAGATAAATCCACTGTAAAAGGGAACAATACGCCCACCAAGCGGAAAAGTCCACCCCATTTATGGGATAGAAAGGGCACTAAACCCGGGGAGCATTCGAGAACACGTCATTCGAGTTTTCGCGGTGCAGATTTGGAACGAGGTTAATATTTTGGGGGCCGTTCAATCTTATCCGGGGGAAGAGACAGAAAGACCCTCGACATCGCAACCCCCACGAGGTAAGAATAAGACTAATCACCAAAAGGCAGGGAATCAACCTGGTATCCAGTTTCAAGATTTGGGTGAATTACCGGAGCAGATGTATACGAGAAATCAGAAGAGAGAAACCTCAGTTCCCCAGGCGAAAAATTGATTTCCCGTAGGCAAAATGACTTGAAAAAAATAGGGGGAAACCCTTTAAAGTCCCGAGACACTAAAGCATTATTTATGGCGTTGGGATCAAATAAAACGCATCCAAATTGTTGTCCTAATGTAGAAATTGGCGGCAAAAATCAGGTGACCCTTTTTATGGGTCCGGGATACTCAGGATTCCTGACAGACTAACCAAAATAGGATATGGAAGGACTTATCGGACTGAAACCATTTTTGGGGAATACCCAAAGCGATGAGTGACTCCAATATGGGTTCCTAAAGCGACACAATGATATTTACTGACCCCCGGCTCAACCGATAACAGATCATCATCTGCGTTTTTTTGGAAAATCGGGAAAAAAGGGACAATGGAAATGATCTGAATTTAAAAAAAGTTTCCGAGGTTTTGATGTTCATTTGACGCTCCATCGGGGTTTCCCAAAATTTTCCAAAGCATCAGTCCCATAGGACCAATGAAAGGAAGTAAAGGGGAGGGGCTTTTTTTCCCAGTGCACGGTTTTTCTAGAACCAACCTCCTTTGTGCTGAGAAGAAGATTTTCAACGGCAGCCTCACATGATGAATATGATTTCAGGGATCCTGGTCTCCAGAAAATTTAAAACAATCGGCGGGAAAACAAATTGAATGCCCAAAGTTCGCAAAAGGTTTAAAAGTCTCATACGTATTTCATTAAGGGGAGTGAAGTAGAGATGCTTTAGTGCAATGGTTTTCAGAATAAAGCCCACCTTGTGCTAAGAAGACGAAGACCTTCAACAGTAGCCCCCCATGTGAAGAATAAAATTTTCCCATACAACCTGGTCTCTTCAAAAAAATAAAAACAATCGGGATTAAAGAATTGAATGTGGATATTTTAAAATCCCGACCCTTTATATCGGATTCAACTCCCGGCAAAAACATTAAAAAGAAGAACAAAATTCAAAAAAATTAGGTATGAAGTGTTCCATTTATTTTGGTAATAAACGTCCAGACATTTGAGAATAAGGAGAAGTGAAAACAGAAATTGAAGAAAAATTTGGGAGAAATTGGGAATATCGAGAGAGCCGAACATATATATTGAAAAAAAATTTGGGGGCACATATTGGATAAAAAGAAAATTATCATCCAAAGGGAAAAAAATCGAAAGAAGCTTCCGGTTTTTTTTTTTTTTAAAGGGGCATTTGAAATTATATCCCTACTGAAGAAAGGGATGGAACGGGATATATTTTTTTCCCCAATATATCACATAAAACATCCTATGAACCCAGTGTGTTGTATGTCAGGTTTTAAGTGATTAAAAAAAAGAGATACAATTTAAAAAAAAAACGAATTAAAAACTTGAGAGCAAAAAATAGGGGTCACAGGAAACAGTAAATTTTTCTTCCCCCCCGCCCAGCAGATTTTTGTAGGATATTTTTTTCCCAAAAGGGGGGAGTGCAGAGAGTGAACTTTTTGAATATTGGCAACACTTTTTTGGGGGTCTCAATTTAATAAACCCCAATGGGAAAAAAATGTTGGGGATCGTAGAAGGGTTTTTTTGAAAAAAGGGATGATTTCATAAGAGATATTTTTGTATAGAATCGTTGGTCCATAAGAATTGGGGAAACCCAAATTTTTTCCCAAAAAAAGGGGGTCAAAACCTTTTTTTTAAAAAAATCATAAAAACCCAAAAAAATCACGAAGCCGGGTTTTTTAAAACCCCAAATTTGAAATTTTTCCCAAAAAAAAAATTTTTTTTTCCAAATGAGGACCTGATTTCCTTTTCCCCCCCGGGTGTTTTGCACCCAATCGTCCACAACCCCCGAATTTTAAAAAAACAGGAAGTGATTCCTGATATGTAAAACAAAGTTTAGAAAATTTTTCCCCAAATTGGCCTGGCTTTTAAAAAAATTACTTTTTTTTTAAAACCCTCATAAACGGGGAAAACACGGCGCTTTGGGAATATTTTCCAAATAGACCCTCCAACAGCAGATTTTTTTCATCATTGAAAACACCTCGTTCGTTTTTTTTTTAAGAATAATCATATAAGAATCACGTTTTTTTTTGAAAATTTTTTTTTTAAAAAGTTTTTATTTTAAAATATATTTCCCCCCTTGAACAAGTGAATAGATCATGTGACCCCTTCTGATGCCCTTTTTTAAATAGGATTTTTTATTTTGGATATTGGCATCGCTTTTTTGGGATTCCCAAACCCGCTTTTTTTCCCAAAAATTTTTAAAACTAAAAGGGGGTTTTTTTTAAAAAATTTGGGGAAATGGATTTCAACCTTTGACAAGATTAGTGTTTTTTTTAAAATTTTAAAGGGTCCGAATACAACCCAAAGGTTTTTTTAAAGGGGTTGAAAATTGATATAAAAAAACAGGGGGTTGCACAGCTTTGATGAACAAAAAGGGTTTTTAAAATTTTTGGATGGACCACAAGATCTGTTGACGTTATGTTGTGAAGAAGGTTTCATATATAGGAAAAAAAATTTTCCCAAAAAAAAATTTTTTAAAAAAAACACGGACTTGGGATTTTTAAAAGTTTTGATTGGACGAATGGGGGGTTTTTCAAAAAAGGGAGCTAAAAAAGTTTTTTACTTTGGGTGCCGTATCTTAACAGTTTTTGGGAGCCCCGGGTTTTTGACCCCTGTATTCGGGGGATGTAAAGATTTGTAAATTGCCGGGGGGGGTTATATAAAAAGTGATCCGATTAACGAATATTTACCCATCTCTTCTAAAATTTCGGGATCCAAAATTTGGGAAACCCCCTCTTATTGGGTCGTCTTGAAAGATAACTTTTTTTTTGCACTTCCGGGGAAAAAAAACCCAAAAAAATGAATAAAACATATTTGGGATAAAAACAAAATTGAAGATTAAAAAAAATAACACAAAAAAATATAAGGGGGGGAAGGCTGTCTCTTTTTACGAGAAGGTTTTTAAAAATTTAAAACAACCTTTCCCCCAAAACAAAACCCTTAGTTGACACACACTTTTTTTCCCCTGTTTTGATTTTTCTGCATATGCATGATCCCTTTTTTTGGGGGTTTCATTTTCCTACCCGTTTTTTTTAAATCGTTTTATTGTTGTTCAATAGTATATGGGGGAAAAAGAAACATAAGGTCGGTAAAAAAAGCATGCCAGCACCATAGTTAGATTCACAGAAAAAAATTTTGAGCGTGGGGCCTTCCGGGGAAAAACCCCAAAAATTTTTAAAAAAGAAGGGGTTACTTTATGCATTAGAGGATGAGGATTCTATTTTTCCAGGATCGTATAGGATGGTCATAAATATATGATAACAAACGGCACCCTTTGTATTTTGATATTTCCGCAAATATTTTAAAAGAAAAAAAAAACAGTTTTATGGAATTTTTTTCTTTTAAAAAAAAAGTAAATATGCCGCCTTTTTCATTTGATATTAAATCATATGAATATAATGTGTTTTTGCCGTAGACAGGGATCCAAACCCAGGGGAAAAAAATTCCAATATAAGTCTTCAAGAAAGAAGTATTCCAAAAAAAATATAAATCGAAAAAAAATGATTTTAAAAGGGGAAAAAAAATTTTTTGACTTTTTTTAAATTTTTTTAAAACCGGAATGCATTCTAATAGATGATCCCAAAACCCCCTAAAAATCGGTTTTACTTTCATCACCGGAAACGTTTTAAAAAAAGTACAGCAACATGGGTTTATAAATTTTTTTTTTTTAAAAATTTTTTTTCTCATCCATATTTCCGGGAAATTTGTGAAAAAATTTTTTCCTTTAAAAGTTTTTTTTTCCCGTCTGGTATCACCAAATTTCCCCTTTTTTCCCCCCCCGGTTTTTTTTTCTTTTTTCCCCAAAATTATATCATTAGTAGCCCTTGATATTTTGGGTTTTTTGGGGAAAGTTTTTTTTGGGTGTTCAGGGGTTCAACTTTTTAAAATTTTTTCATTAGATACGAATTTTTCCCCAATTAATTTTTCCAGATTTATTTTTTTTTTAAAAAAAGTAAATTCCCCCCAAGACCTCTAGGTTAACCCAACAGGTAAACGCCCCAAACCTTTAAAAAACCTTTCCAGGAATTTTTTTTAATTTAATTTTTAAATTTATTCTAAAAAAATTGAAATGCAATATTTTACACCAAAGTTGTATATACGAAATACATACATTATCATCATAGATAAAAAAAAAAAAGGTAATACATTTATTTCAAGAAATTAACAGGGGTTTACCCAATTGTCTTTGTTCATATATATTTTGTAAATGACTACTTTTTTAAAACACTTATTCATTTTTTAATCATTATGCATTTCATTTTCAAATTGTAAACTGTGAACCCCAAGACATAATAAAAAGGGGCTGGTTGTGAGAAAGAGACCACTGAACGGGGAAACCGTGAAAAAGGGGCAGAATATTTTGGAAACCAACTTTTTTTTATATTGGTTTTTTAAAGTGTTTTCGTGTGATGTTTTGAAATTTTTTTTAAATTAATAGGTTTCTAAACCCCTTTGAAATAAACATTTTAATTTTTACCAAAGCCTTTTCCGCCTCAATTTTGTAGGGACACAAAAAAAGGGCTGGGAAATTTCATAGGGGGAAAACAGGGGGGTGTAGGTGGTTTTTTTTCCCCAAATTTTTACAGGTAATGGGGAAATTTCACGAACTTTTTTTGTTTATATAACTAATTTATTTTTTTTTTGGCCCCCACTTTATACGTAGCCCAATTTTAAAAGATTTTTATTAGCATCATAGGTGGTATGGGGGGTTTTGTTTGTTTGGGGGGGTAGAATTTGATTTTTTTCCCCCGAGCAATTCCAAACAATTTGGTTAAAATATTTATAAAAGTAAATGTGATTTATCTGATTCCCAAAATTTTTTTTTTTGGGGAACAAACGCAGAAATATATTTTTCAAATTGAAGACTGTTTTACTAAACGTTTTAAATATACATGGAATTTTCCCGTAGGATTAAGGATACTTTACCCGCCGGGTAAAGATATTCCTTTTACCCAGGTGAAATGATACAGACTTCCCTACGGATTTTCCCCGACCCCCACGCCGATAAAAAAAAAATTTTTTTTTTTTTCCCAAAACACGTACTATTTTTTCCCCGTATTTCGCAAAAAATTTTGTCCCCTTTTTCTACAGGCACGAAATTTTATATATAAAAAAGTTTTTTTGGATCATTGATAAAAAAATTTTGAAACCCCAAATTCCTAATTTATTCAATTGCACTTCCGATCATATATCGGTATAAATTTAATTATCAAAAATTTTTTTTTAAGTCCGAACTTTTGAAAACTTTGGAAGAGAAAAAAAAAAATTTTTCATTGGTGGAGGTCAATGGAATTCTTTTTTCCTAAAAAATTTCAGAAAATATGTCGAATAAAGTTCCCCCACTGTGTTTCCCTTTTTAATTTTTTAAACCCCACCTCATTCAAAAAAACAAATTTCCTGAACAAAAACAAGAAATGGGTTTTTTTCCAAGTTATCGCCATTTTATCTTTTACCTTGTTTTTATTTCTATCCCTCACAACATCTCTCTCTTCATATATAGTCCGCCAGAACTGTGTTGAAGTCACGTGACCCAGTCCATCAGTTATAATGTCTAGGGTAATCCGAAGGGATCTTGTAAAAAAAAAAATATGTCATTCGAAGCATTTTTTCATCACTACCTGTTTTTTTCATGAGTATTAAAACCATTATTATTATTTCATTTTGAGAATTTTTATGCGTCATAGTGGTCCGATTCCAATTTTTTAAAAATATATTGAAGTAGAAGATTTCTCAATTTCTCAGCATTTTAACGCAAAAAAAAGATAGAATCTCGTAGTACTATACTTCTACTTTTGAAATATTTTTCCCAAAAAATTTAAATTGGGCCATTTATCGCGACCATCCAGGCTTGCTCCAATAAAGTGCATGAAAAATTCAAATTGCAATTTTGACAAACTAATGATCCGACAGCGCCTGAATTCCAACACACATAAAAAAAAATTTCCCTAATACTATGTCGCGAAAAACCTGCGCTACACTAAAAAAATTTAATTTAAAAAAAAAAGCTAATTTCTGGTTTTTTCCGTTACTGAGAAATACGATCGGACTCATTTCAATTTATTTCGATTCTTTCCATTGACATTGAGAGCATCGGGAAATTTCTTCAATACTTTTTATGTTACAAGCGAAAAAAAAAAAAACGAGTTTTTGCCCCCGAAATTAATAACAAATTAGGCAAAAGAAGTTGCGAGTAGAAAAAAAATTACAGGATATAACTACATATCGTCCTTCGTATGATGGCTAAGTCGGTTTCCTGGTATTTTTTTTGTCTTTAGTGATTGGCCCAATAGAATAACCGACCACAAAGAATACATAATTTCAGCCGACAACTACACTAGTATCATCGTTACTAGGTGTGAATTCATTTGGGGTTACAGGTACTGGTATATATCTAAGTTACGAATAATTTTGGGTGTAAATTTCCTGCCCCCATAAAGAGGCCGTTCTATAAATTTTTGATTTCTTTTAGTTATAATGCAACATTATACCATGATTATGTTGCATTCAGTGACAGGAATAAGGTATTTTTCGTTGATCAAGTTTAAAAAAACGAGAACGACTGAAGAAAACTTTTTAGCTCCATCTATATGTATATATATATATATATGTTTTTATATTAATATGTACAAATATAATGAATATACATATATAATTTTCTAATAACCTATAATTTCATCATTTTAGTTTGGTAAATTTTGTAAATTATTATTGAGTTATGAATAATTATAAAAATAAAATAAAAATTAATTTACCAACCCAATAATTTGTCTCGGTTTTGTACATGATCCATAATGGAATTTCCATCATCAACTTCCATTTGATTATTGTCATGTTCAATCACGATGTCCCCAAATTTATTTGTAATGGTGAACCCCAATCAATAAGTATTTTATCATTTACGTATAAGTTAAATTTCATATTACCCTTTTTGTTTAAATTTACTGAAGTAAATTGTGGAAACGGGAGGCCGAAATACGGAAAAGTAACGAGAAGAAAGAGAGAGAAAGACAAGAAAAGGACAGAGAATCAAACGCGCCCCAATGTCGAGTAGAATGCCGGTAGTAGTAGGGGGAGAAAATAGACAAGGAACGCTGCATAGGACGCTATGACGCCAGCAACTGTATGAGAAACGCACCCCTTGTCGAGACCGTTCCCCCTGCCGATCACACTTTTCGTAAGCTCTCGTCACGCATTTCACCAGCTTACTCCCCAAGTCATGCGTGCGTAAAGAAGTTTTACTTCAAAATTCAAAAGTTCGATCAGAAGGACTTTATGATAGTCGTAAAAAGAAATTTCCTTCATAGGACAATCAATAGAGATTTTCTACTTTATTGATTCTGCGACAAAATACTACCATACCCCGTTATGTTTCCTACTCCCAACGTCATTGCTGAATTTGTTATAAACAATTAAAAGCATTTTTATCGTTCTTGACTTGTAACCAAAAAGCATTTTGATACTCATAAGGGACGAATTGTAGAGAATTTTAAATGCAAAGGAAATGAGTCTTAGCACAACTCGATCGAATTATTGGTAATGGAGAAAACCCTGAAAACCGAAAAAATCAGTTTTCCCCTTAAAAATTCATAACTTCGCCACTTTTTTGAGTTGTAGAGCAAACTTTCAACGACATAGTAGTGATCAATATGTCCTTTTGTCTGAGAAACTCGGCGCTGTCGAATCATTAGTTTTGCATAATTGCAATCTGAATTTTCAATGCAGCAGACCTGATGAGTCATAGGTGGTCCGATTCCAATTTTCAATATTCTCTTTTTGGTCAAAATGCTGTAAAACAGGTGAAAAATACTTGCAAATATGATAGACGGTAGAGCAGCAGCCGGGGGGCGTTTTTATAGTTATACAAGCACGCTGCCCCCGTTATGGATCTGCTGCTCTACCCCACTTCCGAGCCGCTTTCATGCACTCGCCGGTTTTGGTCATGTTTGCAAGTATTTCTCACCTATTTCCAGCATTTTAACTCAAAATGAAATGGTCATGTTGTAGTACTATACTTCAACTTTTAAATTCTTTTAAAAAAACATTTGAATCGGACCATCTAGGTCTGCTGCAATAAAGTGTATTAAAAAATCAAATTCCCATTATGCCAAAACTAATAATCCAACAGTGCCTGAGCTTTCACACATGAAGAAATATCAATCACTACTATGTGGTGGGGAGCCTGCATCAAATCTTGAAAAAATGGTGATGTTATGAATTTTAAGAGAAACGCAGATTTTCCCGGTTTTTCCAGTTTTCGGTTATTCCGGTTTTCTCCGTTTTATTGAATTTATCAAGTTGTGCTAGACCCAAATTTTTTTTGCATTTTGATTCTCTAAATTGTCCATTGAGAGTATCAGATTGCTGTATTAGTTTTCAAGTTACAAGTGAGAAGCAAAAAAAAATGCTTTTAAATGTTTATAAAAATTGAGCAAAAAGTTCGAGTAGAAAAAAACGGATATAAAAAGAACCACTTCGTATGATAGCACACCGGTTTTGGTATTTTTTTTACCTTTTTTGGGGAATTTGTTTATCGGAAAAGGTTGTTTAATGAAAAACGTTGCCGGAATTAAGGAAAATGTAACATTGAAAACGGACATCGAAGGGGAGGTTTTCGTGACGTTTTGGATCAAATTCTAAGGAAAATTTAAAAAAAAAAAATTTCCCCATCTCAATACAAAATCAAAAATTGCATGAAATTTAATGAATAAGAAAATTTAAGAAATATATCAAAGAAAAAATTTTTTTATATTGGCAACCAACACCACGATAACTGATGAACAAATGAATGAGTGGAAGAACAACTTTTGCATTTGTGCGTAAAAATTGCCCTTTTTTTTACTGTGGCATAGGATGTTGAATTACAAAAAATTCTATTGATTCGTCTATTACTTCAAAACGGGAATTGAAGGACCCCCATTTTATTTAAATTTTTTATCCCAAAAACAAAAATTTTTTTTTGTAAATATAGGGGGTTTCCCCGTTTCCTCTTTTTCTCGGGGAAAGTAAGATGGGGCAAAACACCAGTATTTTTTTTTTGTTCCAAAAAACCCCTTCCCCCGATACCCTAAATTAAAATGAAAATGTTTTCTTTGAAATTTTAAAAGTGAATATTAAAACCCAAATTTTGGGGATTGACTGAACAAATGAATTTTCCCCGATGAGCTTTATGCAAATTGGGGTTTTTTTACAAAGTCAGGAACTGATGGTCCACACCCCAAAACCCTTTTAAATGACTGGGGTTTGTCAATATGTTTCAACAGAACAAAAATTTACCTGGCAATCCTGAATGTCACCCGTGTGAAAAATCGATCCGGGCAACGTTTTGATAAAATGCATTTTTGTTCGACGAAACCAACCTTTAGAGTCCCATTATTCGAAAAGATAATTTGTTAATGAAATAGAAATGATATACAATGTTCATAACGAATTTTTATCTGCAAAACACGTTCCCTTTCTTTCACAAGGTGTTTTTGTCAACATTTTGGAAGAAATGGAACATAAATTTATTCACTGGATATTTGTCACCTATTCATGTGCAGCCGTTCTGTAGTTTATTCGTTCGCTTTTATCAGTTATGTCTTCCGATGTGCGTTTTTTCAGCTGAATTTATCTTCGGGTGAAGATTTTTCTTATAAATTATACTTTTTTCAGTGAAACTCCTCAACATTTAAGCTGTGAATACGAATGTGCAAATCCAAATGTTGAGTTTCATGAGATTCAGATAACACAACACGAAACGTGCTTATTCCACGCGTACATACAAAATATGGACTGAATTCGATATTTCATGGGAGAGTTGTTAGTTCAAAACACCACAAATCTACATAACTTGATATTTCATTTGAAAATATTATTGTGAATGAAACTTTACCGTTGAAAGTTTCATTCACAATGTAGATATTTTGTTTACGACTTTATTTTAGCATATTTTGCATTATCCCTGTTATAAATGTTGTTGAATTAACGTAAGCATTGGTATTTCTACTGTGAAATTTTTCATTTCAAATAATGGTGGACGATCGGGTTTGATGTCGTCGAGTAAAACTGCATTTTTATTAAGAATCGTGTCGATCGATTTTCCACACGGGTACTTTTATTCAGGAAATTGTCCAGGTACCATTGTTTTGTCAAAACATATTGACAAATACCAGTCATTTCAAAGTTTTGAGGTGTGGACCATCGGGAGTAGTCCGTTCCTGACTTTGTAGCAAAACAACTGACTCCTGCATGAAAGCTCATCGAAGGAATTCATTTGTTTAGTCAATCACCAAAATTTAGATGATTTTGAATATTCGCTTTGAAAGTTATCAAAGAAAACATTTTCATTTTGTAACTTTGAGGGCCCGTAACTTGGAACGAAAGCTTTCAGGAGCAAGGTTATATAAAGTACTGGTAATATTTTGACTCCTATACATTTCCGAGAGGAGAAGAGGAAGTCCAGGACACCCTGATATAATTTTCATTTTGGGATCATGACGATCTACAACTTCATAAAAAAAATAAATGGACCAGAAATAAAAAAATCAGATTCTTCCACAAAAAATTACAAGAAAGCCAACAGAACTGATAGAACAAAAGTATACCTAATTTCAGCTAAAACAAAAAATATACTCGAGAAAAAGAACGCACACAACTTGGCTCATACCACAGAAAACCCAAATCGTACATTTCCAGGTTCTTATAAAATCCACAAACCAATACACCATTGAGACCCATTGTCAATACCTTTGGGATCGCCCTGTTAGAAACTAGCCAGATATCTCTTCTGCGTATCGTAACTCAGAGTTTCATAAGGAACACCCTATCTTTTACGGTTGTTCCGATGAATAGAACTTTCATTGGTTATAAGATATTGCCTATGTTATGAGAATTTACATGTTTCGTCATTTCTGCCAGCGTAAGGCACTTTGTAGTCGTGCAAAGAACTCATTGTCTATAGCTCCAGACTGAATAATATTGATACTTTAAAATTACAATGTTGTGAATTCAGTGGCAGATATACCAGCAGGCTGAGAAGGCTGGAGCCTAGGGCGACAAATTTTAAGTAGCGGCAAATTTAGTTCATAAATTAAAAAAAAAACATAGACACACATAATACGAATTTCGAAAATTGAAGAGAAATCAGAATATTCAACAAAAATCGAAATTTTAGTTATTTTTACATATTTTCTTCATTGATAACTACTATAATTTTTCCTCCGTGTACCTAATAATTATGAGATCTCCTTACACAATTCAATCTTGATATAATACGGATGGTCTAATCATGATTGCTGCAGCAAGTTTGCAAATTGTCAAATTCAATTTCAGAAAGTTATTTTTTATGCGTAAAAAATTTCTGATTAAAATTGACTGATTTTTATGAAATAAAAACTAGTTCAATATCTTATAGAGATATAGTCTTTGGTTAAAATTAATCGAATAACTGATATTTGAACGAATGCGACTTGACAAAAAAAATTCCCTCCTCAAAATATGAAGTTAGACAATTTGGTTGATTAGAAAATTGATACATTTCATCAGTTGATTATTTTATTTGTAGTAAGAAAAGTTTGGAAAATCCAAATGAGCATGCCTTGAGCGCTCAATGTCGTGCAGAATTATTCAAATTAAATGTTTACATTAGTACATTTGTTAACTTTTTCACAAAGCCAACTTTTTTCAGAAAATGCCGATCGAAATGAGTTAATTATAATAAGATAAAAAACAATACTAAGCAGCAATTTTTATTCAACGGCTTCTCTAGTCAAATGAGTATTTTAAAAAAATTGAAGTGAAAATGATTTTTTCGAAAGTTATCGTGTTTACTGTGAACACGACCTTCAAAAAATCCATACGATATGGCATTAAAATTACTTTTTTTTATAAAAAGTAATTAATCATAATTGAAAACATAATTTTCATGAGCTAAAGGATCATCTTTTTCTGATAAGTTGATTTTCAAAAAGATATACATGTACATCGTATTTGTTAGGCACGGTTTAATGTGAGAAAACATCGGATTTAGATTTTAGGAAGAGAGATACCTACGCTTCGCGCTTAAGGCATGCAATTCCGTAGTCGTATTTGTGTTGTAACGCCAGAACAAACGACATGACCATTCGGTAAGAGTTCTGCTGAATGGATAGTACAGTGATATAATTGTGGACTAAGATATCAAAATTTAGAGGCGGCAAAATTGAATAGCCTACGGGCGGCAAATCTGTAAATCCGCCACTGTGTGAATTCCATTCGTCCGGCTAACCTGTCATGTTCCCGATGCTCCAACCTTCATTTCGTTGCAGGGTTGATATTCTTAGGTATGCTTATGAATATAATTCCGATCGATCGGTTTATTCCTTATCCAGTACGACTTGTGGTTTAATTGAATTTCATTACGAGGAGTCCGTGGTTTTCGTTTATTCTGTTGAAAGTTTCAGATTATTTCATGATTAACATATAAATTCCAATATAAATAACAACTACGGGTTGTTACAGTTATCGTCTTCGAGTTTTCTTTTGGTTATGCTTAGGGATTCCTCCATGGAGACATTGGTGTAGAGGCTCTCCACGTCGAAGCTGATGAAACGATCTCTTGGTCTAGGTTCAACAATTCCTTGGTGTCCAAAAAGAATTTAGAATTCCCGATTAATGAGCTGCTATTTACTTGTGAGGGTTGAAATATTGGTATAACTTGTAGGTAAGTGAGTTCCGGGAGTATGACATCAAGATTGATTCTCATTGAAATACAATATACCTTGTTCCTGCGGCAAAAGTTATAGTTGGTTGGTGGTGGTTGGTTGAAAACTGACAAGCCGGAGACAGGGTTGGCACTTAGCTTCTCATGACACTGCGACCAGCTAGGGTCTATTGTATCACTCTGTCGTCAGTGGTTCCTCATTCAAACAGGTTTGTGCCTTTAATTAGGTTTAGTAGCCTGTTAATCCTTTTGACATTGGCCAAGAAAGATGACGCTCGGAAAACATTGCAAGAAATACAACGAGAATTGAGAAATTTCATCCATAATTAAAATATTTCTTAAAACGAATAAAGAGTATATAGAGAAGTATTTTATAATTCATTATTTTTTCTGATAGGCAAAACTCAGAATACAACAAGTTACTGACTAATTGAATAGTTTTCAGTTCGTGAAAAATAATTTGGTACCCAGTAACTTATCGGGGCAAAGTAATTTATTTCCCTTCTATACTTGTATAGATTCATTGATCCATTTGAATTTGTTTCCAGATTGTGGAAGGTTATAATCCCAAAAAAGTGTTGAGAATAAGTATTACTTCCCAAAAAATTAACTTCAAACAATATATAACATAATTATCTGTATTAATTTACTTCAAGGTCAATTTTAATCAATCCAATGAATCCAAAATTCTCGTCTAAAATGAACAATTATTGTAAGTTAGTCATATTCCCTTAACGAACAAAATCAATGAAATTGTGAGGAATGATCTGGTTTATGCCATCTCTCTCACTAGTTAAATTTTGTTTTTGTTTTGTTTCTTTGTTTGACCAACATAATTATTGTTCTTGTGAAATATCTTGGATTCCAACCGCCTGTTAACCAGAAGATAAAAAATAATTCAGTTTTATTAAAGAAATAGGCAATGCATTTCGACAAGATACCTTGTCATCATCAGGCACTTCGAAAGGCATTGCCTATTCCTTCAATAGAAATATATTTTTATTGTAGAACAGACTACCATATTACCTCAATAATGAAGTAACTCCACCCAGACATGGACTTTTTTCAAAATTTAGAAGATATTCGGTTGAGTAACTATAAAGATTACCATAATTCGTGAAATCTATGGTTAGAATTATACTAACGTTCCATAGTTATTGATAAAAAATTGGGTGAAAGTCGACCACATGTCAACATTACCATAAGAAACATTAATCCTAGTTTTGTTTGGATGAGTAGCTGATTTCAGATATTAATTGAAAATGGATACTAATTATTTGTTACTTGACTAGCCTACCTTTTGTTCTGGTGAAACATTTTGGATATCAACCACAATGTATTTGGTTGAGTGACCACTATAGTCGTGGAACTAGTACTAAAAGAGAAAAAGTGTAAAAATATCACCGAATAGTTTTCTTTATTCTGATTGTAACTGGTATTGCGAAAATTTTATTTCCAATAAGTTAAATTCAATGGTTTTCTGTAGAGTAGACATGCTATTCTGGATAAATAAAACATTATTGGTTGTTTCAATATCATTGTTGGAAACAAAGTTTTCGGCAAGGATGCTTGAATAATGTATATTTGCAAACATTTCGTTTTTGGTTGAGATTTCCTGGAATGCCCTACCGAATATTTTTCCTGTAGTTGGTAATGTCTTATTATGTTTTTCATGAAATCCACCAGTCTCAAATATTGGAATATTTCTTTATTCTGTAATATTTTGTTAACATTTTTTGATATTGGAAGTTGATTCTTCATATGATATTTTGGTGTGAGCTGGGTGTTTGAAATTCAACACGATAATCCAAGGCAGACATCAATCAGCAATTTAGAATAGAATAAATCAGTGCCAAAATGTGGGATTATTCAGGCTAAAACTGAAGGCCATTGATCTCCAGATGTAGATTGATAACCAAACGAATTTTTGTTCGCGGAAGCATATCAAAATATTGATTGGAATTCGAATTGACATATCGTTTCACAAGGTATTCCAACAGAAACTCTTTAGTCAAATATCTGCAAAATAAAAGGACGACTCAATATTTACTGGAAAAAAATCAGTGTCAAAAGGTTATAGAATAAGATCCCAGAGCCTACAGACCTACGTCATTTCAGCGAAGCTGAAATTTTGAGAATAAACAATGTTATATGTCGTCAAGAACGTTCGCTCACTTTCTATCTTGAAAGTGAGACCATTTTACTGGTAGCAGGTAGAGAAAATACATGAAAACCTAGCTGGTTTTCATAGGTTTTCCAGAATATTGTTGGAAACCAACATTCATTATTGCCAGACACTTGTTTATTGGTTAGAATGGAATTTTTAATTAACATCAGATTATATTTCAATGCCCCACTATAAAATTAAGCAATAAATTTATTTATTCGATCAACGGGTAAACTCTATCACATAAAAAACAGAATATAGATATTCAATAACTTAAACTACTTATTCTACTTGAAGCTAAACTAAATGAAAGTTAGACAGATTGAATGTAGATAGACAATCATGTTGAAATAAATAAAAGTAAATAAAAGTTCAACTAACAAACACGTTAAAATAATAATGGAGTACATGGAGTGTTGATTCAAGGTAACTTTTTCAGTTTTGTTTCAGAGACGCAAAAAGATGAGCCAAACAATCAATTTGGCCATTTTTTCATTTCCATACTGTGCCAACCTACAAACCGGTGAATTTTGAGCATAATCAGTAGTGCATAAAGTTGTGTGGGAAATTCTGGGATTTCTGGTTCGCCTAACTGGGACATCCAGGGAAAATATAGATAATAGAGAGGGACAGTCGATTATTCCTGACATCATTTTGTGAAGGAAGCAGATATCTGAGTTGATCCTTCTTTGTTCAAGCGATTGTAAATTAAGAACCTCCATGATTTTGGCGTAGTTATATCCACCATAACTTAAACCCATTTTGTAGGCGATACAAAGCAGATACTTTTTCTGAACCTCTTCAATATTATATTTTTGGAAGTTGTAGTTAGGACACCATACAACGGATGCATATTCAAGAATTGACCTAACTATAGAACAGTATAAAACTTTTTTTGTTTGAACTGAAAACTCCTTGGATGAACGCATGACGAAGCCCAACATTTTGAAAGAACGGAAAATGATGTCTCTAATGTGTGGATGGAAGGTTATTCTGGTATCAAATGTAACGCCCAGGTCACGAATTTCATCAACTATTTCAATAGGAGTATCATCGAAAGAATATTCGTACTTCATAGGTGAATTTGATTTGGAAAAAGTTATCTGGTGACATTTGTTGATGTTTGAATCTAGGACGTTAGCTTTACACCATTCATAAAATGAAGAAAGTTCTGCTTGTAGATTTATCGCATCATGGTCGTTTTCGATTTAATATAAGTAGTTACTCTTACATATCGTTGATGATAAGGTTAAATAAAAGTGGGCCACAGTGGGATCCCTGAAGTACCCCAGAGGTTACAAAAATGGGTTCAGATATAGTACTTCCCCTTTTCACTCTTTGTGTGCGATCTATCAGATAACTTTTCAGCCAATTGAGCAAATTCCCAGAAATCCCATAAGCTTTCAACTTAGCCAGCAGCAGAGTCTGGGTGACTCTGTCAAAGGCCTTAGAGGAATCTGTATAGATAGAATCGACTTGTGATTTGCTTTCAAATGAATTGAGAATGAACTGCTCGTATAGTATTAAGTTGGTTGACGTTGATTTACCTTGGACAAAACCATGTTGTTCATTACTTATGATGTTCTTGCATTAAGCTGTATGGGGTCGGCTTCAGAATAGCCCCAGGGTAAATCCTGCCTGTCGTAAGAGGCGACTAAAAGGATAACCGTAGGTGGAAGATGGTCTCATCGCCCGGTGAAATACCACCATATCGACTTTGTGTGCTGTGAAATGGATCATTCCATGTTTCAGTGTTCGGTCGATACTTTCCGGTCTCCCTCTTTCCTTTTCCCCAATTCCTCCTTTATTTTCAGGTGCATCCTTATAGTAATAATGATGAAGTTCCTAGAGTAAAACACTCGGAAGTAAAATACTCTCCATTCGGATTTCCGGGCGAGAGGTACTCGAGGGGACTCAACATTAAAGATTAATTTTTGCAACATCCGTGGACTCAACAAGAACATCAATGACGTCCACCATCACCTACAGACGAAAAAACCGGATATTCTGGCTCTAACAGAAACACAAGTAAACTCGTCCACCAACAAGGTCCATATGCTTTGTCCTGGTTACGATCTCCATTCTCGATTCAGGTTCAAAGGTGGAGTCTGCCTTTACGCTAAGGCTAACCTTTCATGCCAGCGTGAAGAGAGTTTGGAACCGAAAGACTTTGATGTGATGTGGTTTAAGCTATCTGATACCAAAGTGACTAAGTTCCTCTGCTGCCTTTACCTATCACCTAATGAACCTTCATATAACAACCTCTTTGAGTTTTTATCACTCAAACTGGACTACATTCAGGAGAACCATCCAACAGCTGAAACCATAATCATGGGGGACTTTAATGTACATAACGCTGCCTGGCTCAAATTCTCTAACAAAACAGATGATGATGCAGAGCTGAGGCCTTCGCCATCACTCATGGTCTAGAACAACTGGTCGAGCTACCAACCCGCATCCCTGATGTCAACAACCAGTCTGCCAATACACTAGATCTTTTCCTCACCACCAATCCTGACCCGTATAGAATAGAAGTTTGTGCCCCACTTGGAAACTCTGATCACACCCTCATCTCCACAACATGCCCTTTCCATTTACCATCGAGCAGCACAATACCACCCCGTCTCATGTGGCATTACAATTCGGCCGACTGGGAAGGTCTTCGTATGTTTTTCTCAGCGTTTCCATGGAAGAGAGTTTGTTCTCTTCAGTAGATCCAACACGATGTTGAGACAATTTCTGAAATCATCATGTTGGGGATGCAAACTTACATACCGAATACCGAAAGAAGAACATCATCCGATAAGACCTGGTTTAACAGAAACTGCTCTAGAGCTGTGGCTTCCAAACAGGCAGCATACCATCGATGGCAAAAAAATCCGGGACCTGAGACCAGAGCAGCATATGTTGAGGCTAGAGGCATATGCAAAGAGACAATAGAATGTTCAAAAGATGCTCATAATGCCAAAATAAGATCAAAACTTGTTGAATGTCCCAACGGATCCTGTTCATTTTGGTCTTTCGCCAAAGCTGTGGGAGAAACTTCACTTCCAGCTCTTTCCTCCCCTAACCAAAGAAGATGGAACACTAGCAACGACTGCCCAGGAAAAAGCCAATATCTTTGCGCACCTATTTGCTGGAAATTCCACTCTGGATTCTTCGGGAAAACAACCCCCGAACATTACACCTATTCACATGCCCGAGATCACCTTTCGCCAACGTACTATCAGAAAGATTTTGCTGGGTCTCAACACCAACAAAGCCTGTGGATCTGACGGAATCCCGCCGATTGTTCTCAAGAAATGTGCCCCCGAACTAACACCTGTTCTTTGCAAGTTGTTCAACCACTCTTACAATTTGGGAGTATTTCCGTCCAATTGGAAAATTGCAAGAGTACAGCCAGTCCCTAAAAAAGGCAAAAAGACCCTACCTAGCAATTACAGACCTATCGCACTGCTATCTATTATTTCAAAGGTCATGGAAAAAAGCCATCAACATCGAGCTCATGAAATATCTGGAAGACTCAGGAATTATCAATGATAGACAATATGGCTTCCGCCATCAGAGATCAACTGGTGACCTGCTCGCATACGTCTCACATATATGGCAGCTATCCATTGAAAAGTATGGAGAAACTCTAGCTGTGGCATTAGATATCTCCAAGGCGTTCGATCGAGTTTGGCACCAGGGACTCCTCGCCAAGCTTCCATCTTATGGCTTGCCCCCTCATCTGTGTTCTCTGCTTGCTAGTTTTCTCTCAAACAGGTCTCTCCATGTAGTGGTCGATGGAGTTTCATCTGACACTCTACTCATAAATGCTGGTGTTCCGCAAGGATCCATTCTAGCACCAACACTATTTTTACTTCACATCAACGACCTGTTGAAAGCAACTTCATGTCCCGTACACAGCATTGCCGATGATAGTACCCTCCATACCGCTTTCTTCCAGGGCCCCTATATCAGCCCGTGAAACCAGAAATGAACGAGGAAGAAATGTTAACAATATAAATATGGACTTAGCAACAATTCTCGAATGGGGATCCAATAACTTGGTAGAATTCAATGCAAACAAAACACAAGCATGTCTTTTCTCTAGAAAAGCCGATCTCACTGTGCCTAACATAACTTTGTCAGGAGTAACCATACCACTGAAGTCATCCATATCGATGCTTGGTATTACTATCAGCAATAACCTTTCCTGGGAAAATCACGTGAGGTCCATTGCCAAAAGTGCATCCCAAAAACTTGGTTTTTTGTTTCGTGCCAAGAGCTATTTCACCTCCAGTCAGCTGCTTATGATCTATAAGGCACAGATCCGACCTGTCCTGGAATACTGTTCCCATATTTGGAGTGCGGCACCTAAACATATCCTGAAGCTATTGGATTCTGTCCAAAAAAGGGCAATTCGTCTCGTCGGTGATGCCTCGCTCACAAACTCGCTCACTTGTCTGGAACACCGTAGAAAAGTTGGCGATTTGTCTCTATTTTATAGATATTTTCATGGGCGATGCTCTTCTGAAATATCAACAATCGTTCCTCCTTTGGCAGTCTCTTCGAGATTAACCCGTCAAGTTCAGTCTTCACACCCCTTCGTGGTCACTTTGGAGACCTGCAGAACATCACTTTCCAAAGACTCATTCATCCAACGAACTGCGAGGCTTTGGAACTCATTGCCTAGGGAGGTGTTCCCCGAGGCATACAATCTCCAGAAATTTAAGAAGAACACCAACTCCTACCTTCTTTCCCTTGGTTCCCACGATGTTCTCTGAACATTACAGGATATCCCTTTTCGTGGGAACCGGAACATATAAAAAAAAAAAAAAAAATTCCTAGGTGAGTTGCTCTGTTATTAATGAATCAGGTAATTTAGGTATATCTGACTGAATGCAGACAGCGCGATAGTTTTCAATATTTTCTTTTGATCCTGACTTGTGAATTGGTTTCATATAACTGTTTTTCCAGAATTCGGGAAATGAAGTGAATTATTGAACAATATAAATAATGGCCTATAGCATATAACAACAAATTCCATCAGGGCCAGAGGAGAGTTTTAAGGGTAAATTTTGAATCTTATAAAAGATACTCAATTCGTCAATATGACAAGAACTAAAATTACAAATTCTTTCGAAATTATATGGAGGGGCGGTAATTTGGCACAATGAAAGATCAAAGAATGTGATGTTTTATTGAATTTTGGTTTCAAATTTCAATGTAATGAAAAATGGTTATTGCAGAAATATCATTTAATAATTCTCCTATTCAATAGATTGTGTATTCGAGTTAGGTATCGATGGAGACGCTGTACATAGATGATCTGTAGCATTTGCCGACTTTATTCAACAGCAGATTTTGTGTAGTTGTAGATTCGGATGTATAATAGTTCTTTATTAATCCTGTGAATGACTCACAACACTCTCTATGATAAGCACTTAATAATCCAACCGACAAAACGACAAATTTGAACTTGAGGGTATGTTCCTTCTTGAGTTTGAAAATCTGTTGACACTCTTTTAACGTCTCTTTGGTAAACAATGTTGAATTCTCGTTGGAATTGTTACGGAAAACACAATTTTATAACTGTGCCATGATATATTTTCAAACACTGCAATAATTTCAATTTGCATTTCACTCACTCGCCTTGTAAAACGTAGGTAATAACAGCCGCACGATCAGAGACTAAAAACACACTACATACTGTCGTAATACACACGGGTGTAGTCTCTTTACGTTAAGAAGAGAATGACATCACAAGATGACAGATTACAGCGTTGCCAATATGTGCAATATTTCGAATTTTCTAAGATTTTTTGTACTATTGAAATAAGTGGAACTAATTCGAAAATAATATTTTCCTAATCTCACGTTGAGTGATAGAGGGTTTTTTTATTAATTTTCCGCTGTATGCAAAATAAGTAAGACCTCATGCACTAGAGTCCTCCGCCCCATGGGGACCACCATAATGGAGCCCTAAACTAAAGAACGTATCTCAGAAGAAGTAGGTTATGATAAGTATGAGATCCAATTGAATTATCGAAGATCTATAGAGAACCAGTTAAAAGATATTGGAATTTGTAATTTCATACATTTGACATGACAGGTTTCAATGCATTCCACGAAATGAACAACTGTCACATGCTCTCAAGATAGTTTTTTTAAGATCTAAAATGTTTCTCACATTATTTGCCCTTGTTTTCTCATTTTTACTGGAATATGAACGATCATTTTTGTAAAATACAAGGAAACCTATGATTTCTCACAATGCTCAATATCAAATGTATGAAATTTTGAATGCCAATATATTTTGAATGCATTCCTGTAGCTCTTTGAAAATTCAATATTAATTTATAATCTACTACTAGGCCGAATTTCATCCTGAATAGAGATTCTGAAACCAGTACTACCATCTTCAATAAATTTCTCAAATATCTAAAAGTTACTAACCTATTTTGCTAACCCAGTTGAAATGCAATCAAAGTGGCACCTTACATTATTTTTGTATGATAGTAATTATGCGAAAAAAAATATTTTTTCCATTTTCGTGACAACAATGTGACATATTTCAACTCAAATCACCTAGGTTACCAATACACAACCATCATACACATCACTCATAGCGCATCAGCGGTATCAAATTATTCGTATCGAGTAGGCTGGTTTCCAAATTAAATGCAACACAAGCAACGGTAGCGCACATTTTGTTCTTAGTAGGCTGGTTGCAATTTTGTTTTGAAGAATCAATGACAATCTCAAATGCATTTTCAATTGTTTATATTCTTTTTTTTATATTTTGTTTGTTTGAATAATTAATTGAGGAATTTTTTCCCTCTTAAAATCATAATTGGCATTTGTCTATAGGTTAACGGATTTTTTTTTTATCAATAATTTTATTGTTCATTGAGTTAACAATTTGTTATAAACAATTTGTGACCCTCGGTTTATTTGGAACTAAAAAAATACAAAAACAGCCATATATCAAAGTACTGAAAAAAATTGTCTTTTATATCATTTTTTAATATTACACGATACCGAAATTAGAGTGGCCTCTTATCCATCACAAAAATATCCTGAATGTCCATTCTCGTATTTCTTATAATTTAAAGGTATATCTATTTGTTACTTGAAAAATCAAGAGGCCACTTTGATTTCGGTATCGTGTGATATTGAAAAATCATATAGAAAATCAAAGACAATTTTTTTCAGTAGTTTGTTATATATGGCTGTTTTCGTAATTTTTTTTACTCCCAGAAAAAAATAACCCGAGGTTCATAAATTGTTAACAACAAATTGTTAACTTGATAAACAATGAAATTATAGATAAAAAAATTTATTTTTTTGTTAACCTATAGAGAAATGCCAATTAATATTTTCAAAGAGAAAACCATTTCTCAATCAATTATTCGAACAAACAAAATATAAAAAAAAACGTTTATGAACAATTAAAAAATTTATTTGTTTTTTTTTTAATCATCATTTTGTCTTGACAATAATTTTTTTTTTATATTATACTTGTCTATTTGTTTATAAACAATTCCTTAACGAACGACGTAAAAATGTTTTTCCTACTCACTTAATGCTATAAAAATTTTTTTAAAATTTTTTTTTAATATTTCATTTTTTGTTCATTTGAAAAAATCATAACAAACAAAATATAAAACTTTGATAAACTTTTATCACGTGATCTTGTTGAGTATGTACATGAGAAGGTCTCCAAGACGCAAAAAATTTATTGGTCAATTATTCAAACTTTTATGTCGACTTTTGTAAAAACAGAGATTGGATAAAAATTAGTTAATTAACAATCGAATAACTTTTTGAAAAATCAACAGGTTTTTTTTCCAACGGCGCTTTATTCTTCCAAGTGTTCTGCTAGCACTATGATTTTTCAAAATTTTTTAATCAATATTCAATACTATAAAAACATTATTTTGTGTGATATACTGTCTTCAGCGGTGTCGTAACCTATTTTCGGCGTTGAATAAAAATTATAAATGATGGAAATAGAATTCCGGGAATTGAAACTTTTTGATTGCAAATTTCCTTCTCTTTAGGAGTACAAAAGTACTTGAATATTGATAGTTTCCGAGTTATTAACGAAAAACTGAATATATTTTTTTTCTTATATTGTTAATAACAATTGCAATTTTTCATGTGCTAATAAAAGCTCGAGATACATTTTTCTAGACGTCATTTCGAATTCAATGAGCTATCGCACATATTTTTAGGACCGGGAACAAGAATTAACCCGTTTTTTAACTTGTTATTCAGACTATACAGTGGAAATACTCAAATTCAATGCATCTGCAATCCTCTGAAATAAAGAAACGACAAATATTCAACCTAACCCAACTTTTAGAGATATTTCACTTCAGTACTTATAAATATATGTAATTCGTATTACTCTAACAGCAGGAAGTGGAAGTAAAGGTCCTTAATTTTCACGTTCTCTTTCAAAGTAGTCTATTAAGGACGCTACTATTTGTTGAGACTGTTTTGATGGTACTTTAGGCATATTGATATTGATTATACACATGTCTTATCGAAATAATTGAGTAATACACAAATTGAGCCATAAAAGTCACAGCTATCAGACGAATGTGAGCGTTCAGTTCGGCAAAGTCTAAAGGTTTACTAACAAGTTGGCAACTTTCAAAATTAAATTTTAATAGTTTCATCGATATTCAAATCATTTCATTGGGAATTTCAATTTTATAACGTTGGATATACCTACAAAATCACCAAAAATGACGTCATTCTCTTCTTAATGTGAACATATTTTTTGAGAGAGAGTTCCTTGAACATTGTACATCTCACTCGGACTCATGCACCTGAATTATAACCTCACGATCAGACTCACAGCAGAACTTCTATCGTGTCTGGGGGGATGTTTGGCCTTTCGGATTGGCTGGCTGCTCGCAAAATTTCTTGGAATAGTACCCCAAGCAACATACCTATATAAAATTCAGGTGCTACTATGACGTAGTTTACCTGATTTTTTCCACAAAATTCGAAGCATTTGGCGGAAGTTAAAACTCACGGAAAGTGTCTTGCAGTAATGAAAGTTGGTTTTCACCAATATTCTGTGAAACGTATATAAAACCAGCTATCATACGTTAGCGTAGGTGAGTAGGGTTTCAATGTACCTTTGTACTTGATACCTATGAAAGGGCCTCGCTAACGCAAACGTTCTCAACTAAATATTACACTATATATTATGAAAATTTCAGCGATGCTAAAATGACGTAGGTCTGAGAGTTCTGGAATCTTGGACGTTCACGTGAATATCTTCAACGAAGCGCCATCTGAAGATCTCCAACCAACGCCAATTCGTTGAATGACGATTCAGTATACCCACGAACTCTCGATATTATTTCTATCAGAATGCATTTTTATCGCCTATGACGAAGGGTAGTTGAATTTTCCAGAGGAAATGGAAATTACAATTCGCATGGAACGAGACATCTGACACTGACATCTGCTTCCACAAAATATTGATATGTACGATCAAATCGAAGATATCTGCTGGTTGCCTGTAGAGGAATATCGGTTTGACATATTAGATACAGGCTGGAGTTTATTTTAGAAGAGGCAATGCACTCATTGTTAGAAAACTCGGTTTCACTTTCTGTTCCTCCCTGTGAGTACCCGAAAAACCTTTGGTGTGATATCTTCTACCCCGCCTGCTCCCCACCCCCAATATGCCTTATGCACATTCTATGATTTCACTTAACTCAGTGGCGTACACTATTTATATCCAAAGGGACCTTTTGAGTAATGTTTCTCCGCCATTGGTTGAAACCATTGATGTATTTAATAGCACCAAACTATATAACAAATCCTGTTATAATGTTTTCCATATTCCAAGAGTTATTGAGTAAATACAATAATGGTGAATATGTTATTGCAATTTACTTTTACCATTCTAACTAATCCTCAAATACGATTTTTTCGTAAACCCTCAATCTTTTTCGTGTGGCCTTAATCATTTGATGTACTTATGAACTTTTTGAATTACTCATTCATGAATAATCATTTGTAGGGTGGATAACAATAAATAAAATTGTTCTCAACATTTTTCCATTCACATACACCTCATATGAACTGTTATGATCAATCCTTTTACAAAAGAGAATTCAAACTTGCCACAGGATATCATCCACTATTCAACGTCACTGAGAGATAAGAAAATCAGTTTTATTTCATTACCGAATACGCATCCATAATTCTAACACTAGTCCGAACACAAACAAAACCATTAAAAAATCCCGATAAGCGACAGTCACACCAGCCCACCTCATTAAGAGCCGTATCCGACTCATAAATCACAAGTTATCGCTACCGATAAATGTATAAACATCCTTGTTGGTCATTATTTCCCAGACTAGCCGACCGCTACCTGTCAGGCAGTAAAATATTACCCAATTATAACAGAAAATACGCGAGAACGAGTTGAACAAACCGAAGCCTTATCATGTTTACAAATGTCCCCTCATTAAAAAAGCTCATAAAACACACTAAGTCCCGCCCCAGCTTCCGATCGGAAGAATATTATAAAAGCCAACGGGAGCATAACAAAGAGAGTTAGTTAGTTCCGAACAGTAGTCCGTGGAATAATCACGCCTATCATACGTGAAGAAAATTAGTATGCATTCATATTAGTACCAGTGAAATATGTCACGAGAAATAAAATCTTTCCACGGGTAAATACCATATCAAGTAGCGAAATTCTAACATGACAACCTTTTTACTAGAGTCAGTGTAAAAACAATATTTCACCGCATAAATTCGAACAATTCTAATCACTCTAATAATAGTTCAATTCATGTGTTGTAAATACGAAAGTACTCCCGTTGAAAATACTTTTCCAGTGTTGTGCATTCTCTCGATCAAATGACGTGTCTTTGCTGAATGTCCATAAAACTAAGCAAATAATTCATCCATGTAACCTGATCCGGTAACGAACCATGACAAGCGTTTGAGATAATAAAGCCGGTTAATCGTGAAATTTTTCGAGTGCGACCCAAGGAGAGCAACTGGACAATTCGACCTAGGTAATGACTTCCTATTATTGAAATTAATGTTTTGGTTTCCTATTCATATTATATGCTTTTCTTAATATACATGTTATGCATACATATATCTCCCATAAAAAGAAACATTTTCGAGAGGTACTAAACCAGGGTCATTTGCCTTTAAGTGCACAATCCCTAGTATTGAGAAATCACAAGTAAAGGTGGACATGTTGTTACCTATATTAAATGTTTTTATGGTGTTCTTATTTTGTTTGTTTATCTATGTCATATCCGATAACTTTGGCAATTTAAATTTGTTAAAAAAGGTGACTCAGTCTATAAGAATAGGAATGGATATACAGGATTGAAAAAATTACATTTTCTATAATGAGAGTTACCACAAAAGTGGCATTCTGAGGTTAACAGTGTATTGTTTTTTTTGTTTTTTTTTTATTCTTGTCTTATATTATGTACAATTTCATTTATGAATATAAGTTTTCTTTGATTCCCAGTGCCTTTTTATTGATATAGAGTTCAGGCGAACGGTATATACTCCCAAATAAACAACCTATGTTCCCTGGGTGTTAGAAAGAGGGTAATGGATACAGCCGCTCGTGTCCGTTAACTTCAGTGCAAATAAATTCTTTTATAAATTGCTGCTAATACCCAACAAAATTGTAGTTTTTCGAGCAACTTTTCAACAAAGGACTAATCGAGTATAGGCTTTATATACTAGAAGCGTCCTTAGCGTCTCAGGCTAATTATACGGAATAACGAGTTGCTCCAAACCAGTGGCGTTACCAGAGGGTTAATCTTTTGATAACGAAACAACGGCCTGAACGTCGTTTAGCCGGGGTGGAGATAATGAGTATTCCTAAATAATGGGTGGGATGTAACACTGATGTCAGGTGTGCGAGTAATAATTGTAAAACGTTCATACCGAACAATTCGCAGAACTCAATATCAGAAAAGTATAAGAAAGATTTTATTTAGTAAATAATTCATCCAAAAGGAGGAAAGTTCTCAATATGACTCCTCCAGGGGGACCTTCGTCAACAACAACTCCTGTAGTGCAGGTTCTGCCAAATCCAGAGCCAACAATAGCAATCACATTAGATAATATACCCTATTATAACGGGCAGACGAGTATCAAAGATTTTATTAGGATAATTGAAGATACAGCCGCTCTAGCTGGATGGACAGAATTGCAAATAGTATCTATCGTTCGATTGAAACTAAGAGGCATTGCGAAACAACTCATTGACGCCGACAATCAATTGAGAAATACAGCAGTATGGAACGAATTGAAAAGAGGTTTACAGGAACAGTTTGGTATAGCTAAAATACCAGGGCAGGACAAAAGGGAATTATTAGAATGCCGACAACGTAGATCTGAAACTTGCCGCCAATTTTTGGCACGTCTGAAAGTTTGTGCTGCAAAAATTTTAGTCTTGACCGGAACAGCTGACGTAGATCGGATACTATTGCAACGCCACGAGCAAGATGTCATCACGCAGTTTGCTATGGGATTATTGGACCCCATCAGGAAACGCATACTATCCGCTAGTCCTGATACACTGACCGAAGCTATCGAACTAGCCGATAAAGAAGAGCTCATAGAAAACCTAACTAGGCCAGGAGAGAGAAGTTTTAGAAATGTCACAGCAAATGGACCACCAGCAACGATAAAGACCTGCCAGTATTGTCGTAGAAGAGGACATGAAATTAGGGACTGAGGTTAAAACAGAACTTGTTCAATTGTAATCAGCCGGAAAGAGAAGATTTGGCCACCCGGTTCGCAATTCTCCTCCGTTGGGAACCGCAGACAACCGCCATTAAAACGCAACACGGTAAATAGGAGGCCAACACACACGATACTAACCTATACCACGGGAGAAGCCCAGCGAAACGTCATAGTCCTAGAAATTGATGGAATTTTTCGCACTACCCTGGTAGACACGGGTGCCGAAGTATCGTTGGCCCACGTAGCATTACGCACGGTATGAAAGTTAATTACGAAGAAAAATTCAATTTAAAAGACGTACAGGGAAATAGAATTCCATATATAGGTACCGTAGTTTTGCCAATAAAACTGAATGAAAGAACCCAAATCGAGCACGAATTTATATTAATCGAAACGAAACATTTGAGCACAGAAATAATTTTAGGTCTAGACTTTTTGCAAAAGTATCAAGTAAAGCTAGATTGGGGAGCAAACAAAATGTATTTGATGGAAGAAATAATTGAACTCCACCACGAGCCGCACCGCATTTATTTTAGGTCTAGTGTTGTTGCAAACGTATGGGGTAAAGGTCTATTGGTTTTCGAGCAACATTTGTTTGATTTTAGTACTACTTTAGCTCGCTGGCATTTATCATACGGAAAATGAGAAGGAAAACCGATGGGAAAAACGACTAGAAATTTTAGAGCAACAGTTGAAAGAATTTACTACTACGATAGATAGCTGGACGAAAACGATGTCTAAAGAAAAACTCGGTCAGATAGGAGGCGCCGCCCGCATCAGACTGGAAGTATTTGGAACTAAATTTTCACATCCAGAAGTGAGGTCGGCCGACTCAAACAGCAATCGAGTAGAAAATCCAGGACAGGCAGAAGAACGTGATTTAAAGGAGACACGGTATCAAGAGAAAGCCACGTCCACTGAAAAACCAAAAAAGTCGAAAAGGAAAAGGAAAAATAGAGATAAGCGTTTACAGAAGCAGAACAGGAATAAGGATTTAATGGAGACCTTGTTCACTGACAGAACGACGAACAATAGAGAAAAGAAAATCTCACCACGAGGGGATGAGAAAACTTCGCCATCCATCGGGAATATTGGGACAGCCGAGACACCCTGTATATTAGGAAGGTTAGTTAGGCGATATGGCACGGGAAGCCTGAACGACATTCGTACGGAAAAAGCCAGTTCGTCCAAGGATGACTCTTTTACTGCCAGAGACATGGAAAACTCCAAACTCTGAAAACGAAAATCGTGGAAGACATCCCGCCGTTCGCACAGGACAACCGAAAGCAGAAATATGTCCGTCTAAGGGCGACAATTTCTCCTAAAGAAACAATGAAGTGGAAAGGAAAATCCAAATTATCCCGCATACCCAACAGTGAGCCGGAAGAAAAGTCTGGGTATGAGAATATACGCACTAAACAGACAGACCGCAGATACGAGGAGGCAAATACGAGCCAGGAATAGATGAAAACAAGATATAGAAAAGTTTATGAAAATAAAGCCAGTCAAACAGAGAATGAAAGACTTATCGGAAGGATAGAAACTCGGGACGCCGAATCTTCCAGAAGTAAACAAGAAATAGTTATACAGGGAGGTGAAAAAGTGATTGAAGAAAATTATGGGACAGGACTGTACTTGCAAAAAGATATGATTTTACCCCCGAGAGCAATGACAATATGTATGGTTAGAACCAAAAGAAAATTATTGTCGGAAAATATTATAGTTGAAGATAACGCAGCTATAAAAGGATTGATGATCGCGAGATCAATAGGAAAAAATGATACCGAAATACCCATCAAAATGATAAACATTTTGGAACAGGAACTGATCATACCCCGGAAACATATTATAGCTCATGGTTTCGAGGCAGATACAGAAAATAAAGTGGAAACTACGACGAATGGACTCATGATCCGTAGCATAAACCTACAAGATGAACAGAAAATTTTACAACAATTACATCTCGAGAATCCAACGGAAGAAGCTCAAATTAAATTGGCCACCCTCATCAAGGAGTACATTGATGTATTTAAGGCCCCTAGTCAAAAATTAACTTGTACCCATCTAGTAAAGCACAGGATACACACTGAGGATGTTCCGCCTATTTCGAAACGACCTTATCGAATTCCATATCAGCGGCAGAAGATAATGCACCAAGAAATTAAGGAATTGTTGGATAACGAAATAATAAAAGAATCCTGTAGCCCTTGAGTTTTCCCGCGATCCTGGTTGAAAAAATTGCACCCCGGAGAAGATCCCCAGTTCAGACTGTGCATTGATTACAGGGAATTGAATGCCATCACGAAGACAGATTTTTTCCCATTACCACATATACAGGATACGATCGAAAAGTTGCAAGGTACTAGCTTATACAGTGTGATGGATCTAGCTAGTGGATATTTTCAAATTGAATTGGATGAAAGAGACAGAGAGAAGAGTGCCTTCTCCACACCAAACGGACACTACGAATTTCTCCGTATGCCTATGGGGATGAAGAACTCCCCTAGCACTTGGTGCCGGCAGATGGAGAACATTTTTGCGAAATATATAGGTAAGGAGTGCTTAGTATACTTGGACGATATCATCGTTTTTAGTGGACCCAACATCTCAGAACATTTAGACAGGTTACGCAATGTTTTCGAACAAATGAGGAGCAGTAATTTGAAATTCAAGGCAACTAAGTGTAATTTTATGCAAAAAGAAGCAAAATACCTTGGACATATTATCTCCGAGAAAGGTTGCCAAACAGATCCCGAAAAAACTAAAATTATCAAGGACTATCCACCACCAAGAAGAGTGAAAGACATCCGAGCATTTTTGGGATTATGCGGATTCTACCGAAAGTTTGTACCAAACTTCTCGAGTATATCCCAACCGCTTACAGCACTCACCAAAAAAGAGGTAAAATTCCAGTGGGGACAAGAACAACAAAAATCTTTCGATACACTAAAAGAAGCTTTAATTTCCCCTCCGATCTTAAAATACCCCGATTTTTCTCGACCTTTTGTGGTTACCACAGATGCCAGCGCGACCGCCATAAGTGGAATTTTGAGTCAAGAATATTCTGGATTCGAACATCCCATTTGTTACTCGAGCAGAACTTTGAATGCCGCTGAAACTAGGTACTCTACGATAGAAAGAGAATGTCTCGCAGTGATTTGGATGCCAGCGCGGAAATACAGGTGCTATCTGACTGGTACGCACTTTACCATCATTACCGATCACCGGCCATTGACTTATTTATTGTCTATCAAAGATCCAAGTAGCAGGCTAGCCAAATGGGCCATGGCACTCCTGGAATTCTCATTTACTATTAAATACAGACCAGGCCGAGATAATATAAATGCCGATACCTTATCCAGGATAAAAACAGACGAACAAAGTGAGGAAATGACTCAAAGAATAACAGAAGACTGCCAAGTACGTGTGCTTAGTAAATCCAGTGAAAACATAGAACCTGTAGTTGAAACGTTATGGCACTTGGACGACATCCGCCTAATGCAGAAGACAGACCCCAAATTTCTGCATTAGTACCTACATTGACCGACGAAGATGACAATTTTATATTCACGAAGAAATTTTATACGTGAAACGACGAGTAGACGAGCGTCGGGACAAAATCTATGCTCCCAAGGTCATTAGAAAACAAATTATAAGTTTGTACCATGATAACATATTTTCTGGTCATGGAGGACAAAAGAAAACTCTAACCACTATCCAACGAGAATTTTACTGGCCTAGCATGAAGAAAGATATCAATGAATACATACAGAAATGTCATTCTTGCAACATTCATAAAACTACGAACCAAAAACCAACGGAAATGCAGAGAATGCCTATTCCGGAAGCAGTATTCGAAATTGTAGCCATCGATATAGTCGGACCACTAAACACCACCAGAAATGGAAACAAGTATATATTTACAGCAATTGATCACTTGACTCGATATGCCGAAGCCATTCCAATACCAAATATTACTGTCGAGACGGTAGCGAAAGTATTTGTAGAACATATCATCTTACGTTATGGAGCACCAAGATATTTATTGAGTGACAGAGGATCTCAATTTTTATCTGCTCTATTTCTGGAAATTTGCCAACGACTAAAAATCAAGAAACTGAATACTACAGCATATCATCCCGCCACGAACGGCATCGTAGAACGATTCCATGGACACTTGAAAACTACCTTATCACACCTAGTGACTGAACAACAATCCGATTGGGACGAACAGTTACCGTATGCTCTTGTGGCTATAAGAAATCAGATTCATTCATCCACACAGGAAAGCCCCTTTTTCTTAATGTTTGGCAGAGACATGCTACTACCACATCACCTAACATTAAGAGCACCCCGTATAAGGTATGATACCTTAGAAAACTACGCCTCAGAAATGGTCCAGAGATTGCAAGTTGCCCACCAAAAAGCCCGAAAATCCGTAGAAACTGCCGCGGAAAAATCACACCGAAATTTCAATAAAAAGGCCAAATTGAAAGAGTTTCCCATAGGATCGTTAGCATATTTAAAGACACCTCCCAATGTCAGAGCCGGTCAAAACTAGCTCGAAAATTGTTACCACGATATACCGGACCGTGGAGAATTTTAAGAAAATTATCACCTGTCAATTTTGAAATACAACAGGTAGGAAAACAAAAAAGCCAAGTTGTACACGCAAATCGACTGAAAGTTTATAAGAATATAGACATCCTCGAAGACTGTAGAAAATCCGTCAAAGAAGAAATCCCTAAGGAAAGTGGAGAAAATCGCCCCAGTGTATACAACAAAGAACCCGAAATGTTGGACATGAATTATTGCATCACTCCCGAAGAGTTGGAAAAATATCGTAATTTAAATAACATCCACGAAACACGCGTAGGAAACGAAAATAGTGTAGGAACTGAACCCGTTTCAGAAATAGCGCTAATGCCTAGGCAAGACGAACTACCCCTAGAAAATGTGGACAGTTTCGAAAGTAGAAACCCCAGTGAAACATCAGACGAAGATCGGGACAGCGTCCCTGAAGTAACTCATGGTTACCAAACAAGGTCGCGGGGACAGGTACCTGAGGAACCTTGGATTTTGACAAAAAACGGCAAACATCAGTAAAAACAATACTTCATGTAAATTGAAATGCACTGGGAATGCAACAAAGATATGTATGTATATATAGTTTTAATTAATTGAGAAACTCTAGGAGATGTATGTATGTATAGGATACAGTCTAACCGTGACCTAAATTTAAAAAAAAAAAAAAAAATTTTTAATTTTTGCTTTCCTTGCCAAAACATAGTTTCAAATTGGTCTATTATCCTGGGACGTTAATAGAGACAACCATACCAAGTGAACCAGTGCGGAGAAAACACGAGACTATACCGCTAACCTAACCCGGTCAGCTGAACGATAAGTGAAGTTAATAGCCGTGATTATAAACATTGAACCATTCTACCTGCAGTGCGGTCACACCCTCCGAAACTCCCTAGTCCCTTCTTCACCAATCTCCGAGACATCTGTTTTGAAACAAGATATGAAGTAATCCTTCAAAAGGGCAAGATACGCAGGTCAAACACTCGAAATTAAGGAACAAGTGTAGGAAATGGGCCCAACGATGGAATTAGACCAGATGGGTTCAGCCGATTCCGTATCGACCGAAAATGAAACGATAAGAATTAACAGGTCAAAGTCGCAGTTAAAAAATAATCTTGATACTGGGACTGTTATTTTAATTATGAAATTCCCGGTACAGTTGGATTAATAGCCTACGACTGTCGAAATCCAACCGCCAATATTACTGCGATATCGTTAAGAGATGTACAAAAATGTCCCGAATTATCCAATGCATACACCGTACAGGATCTTCGTGTATACGCGGTTGAGAAACAGAAATTTGAAACCATTCATGTTAAGTCCTGTTTAGTAGAAATCACTCAACTGATGGTTCATTGTGGCATGTTCTCACATTCAGCGATTATACCAGATAGCCTAATTACATTTAGGCAAACAGTAGGAAAATCAGAATGCTTAAAGATACATCAGTATTTGGAATACAGAGGTTTTTCTAGAGATATAATTAAATTACAGCCCAACACTACACAAACCGCGAGAATCGTGATAGCCGGAGAATTAGCGGAAAATGGTGAATGCCAAGGTGCCACTTATACCTTCCAAGGTAAGGTATATAAAGATGTTGTGGTTACTGCAACCGCAAAGATCATCTTGAAAGATTATTCCGCCATCGCACACTTGGATACCAATACAATTAGTTTGGAGAACCAACTCTCTTGCGAATTTAGTACAGGATATTGTATGGATGCGTTCCAAGGAGAAATAGCCTGGGACCCTATAAAACCTCATGAATGTAGAAGGTACCGACAACTCTACGAAGGAAAAGCAACGAAAATAATAGAGAAACTAAGTCAGACGGACATAACCCAATACATGGTTATTGAAGACAGGACGAAACTATTTGCCGTGCAGTTAATTAAAAAGAAGCGAATTTGTGATTTTGAAATGTGGTTGACAGAACATCCCCGAATATTAATCATCGAACTACCGAGCAATATGACCCCATCTCAAGTAAACTTCGCTATTACCTCAGGGGAGCCAACTGCCGATATAATAACCTATGTAAATTCGAAATTTTATATATAGAGCAATCGTTTAAGAGGAGTATGAACACGATGCTCGCCGATACTATTCACAGAAGGTGTATATTAAAAAGAGAAATTCTCAAGAATAGATTATTGATGGCACAACAATCTCCGAACCTCATATCACAGTTACTATCCCAAGACCCAGGGTATATTGCAAAAATAAATGGAGAAGTACTATATTTGTTGAAATGCACACCGGTTATAGTTCAAATCAGGAGAGAGAAAAACTGTTATCAAGAGTTGCCGGTGACATATTTAAACAAAACATATTTTATGGCGCCACTAACACGAACTATACAGGAAATAGGACAACAGATCGAATGTTCTTCAATCATTCCAGCCAAATATTATATAGAAGGTACTTGGTTAGCCTACGACCCCTATCCCATAGCAGGAAATCCCCCTGTAGAATTATCCATAAGTGAAGAACAACAAATGCAACTAGCCAGAATACAACCTATTGGTGACGGTGGGATATACACAACCGAAGAAATGAGACAAGCCCAAGAAATAATACTTTTTTCGTCCGAAAGACAAGCAGTAAATAATATTCTGATAAACAAAATGGCCAATAAGCCCGATCAGATCAGGGTTTCCTACTTTGAGACAAGAATATTCGTAACATATAGTTCAACCCCGAAGAGATAGAAAACTAGCCAACAGCACTATGAAAACTATATGGAGTATTCACTTTCATTGGAGACGTAACCAGCAGTTTCTTAGGGATATATTTTTGCATAAGGATAATAAAATTCTGTATGGAAACAGCCATAAACATGATAGCCATACACAGAATCACTGGATGTACCTACCATGTAATCGCAGCTTTCTGGGATACGTTGACTCTACTTGTAATCAACCATAAATTACCTCGACAAGTTCCTGCCGAAATGTCGACGGATAACAATCTCACGGTTATTGAATCTCAACCTACCCAAACTGGCATTGAGATACCACCCCGTCAGCCGAACGAAACAATTTATGCGACGATAAAATCACATCCATTCAAAGGCCTATCTTGGACCCAAGAAATGAAAAATATATAATCAAAATAAATAAGGACATTTTATTACCTCTACGCGACGCTTGACCTAAAATTACGATAAATAATGTGATCTTCACGTCCAGTCACAAATAAAAATAATCTTTTCCCAGTTCGCGATAGTGAAGCTAAGAAAAGGGGACCTCTTTTCCAATGAATATTAAAAATAAGTGCCTCATTCCTAAAATAAGATAACTCCGAAAGGACGTTAAAGCTGACCCCATAACAATTAACCCCTAGTGAGAATTAAAATAAAGAGATATCGGTTCTATATAAATACGTGCGTGGACTAGATTGACATTATTGTGCTCCGAATTCTTACACGAGACACCCCGTTAGTCAGCCAGCAAAGCTTTTGTTTATAAACCCAGTCGTGATCAACAAGTTACCAACACCAGCTACCCCATGGAGATGCTGCTAGACTCCGTAAAAGAAATCTCCAGTTTCGACACGAAGCGAAGCATCCTGAAGGCATCCGTAAACAATCTGCTCTACGACGTGAATACGTGGATGCAGAAACCGCCATCCGAGCACGTGCGCACTTACATCTCATATTCAATTCTGCACTTTAATCGCCATCATGCGGAATACATGAGACTACTGGACACCAGAAACATTACCCAGTGTGATTGTTTACACTGCACCACCGAGAGTACCCGGTACTTGCAGACCCACACCGACAACCCTGGTCCGACGACAAACACTGAAAACACATCCACGAAGCCCGTATGCAATTGTCAGGTTTGCACCGACGATCGAAACCGACACGCACCACCCCGAAGGAAGACTAGACTGGACTCCACTAACCCCAACCGAGTCGCCAGCTATGTCTCAAGAACTGTAGCCGACTACACCTCCCCGGACGATGATTCTGATGACAACCCGAGTGATGCCCCAGCTGCCAGTTCGAGCATAATCACTCAGGCGTTCAACATCGCCATGTCACTCCCGACCGAGTGACAGATACCGGTCCTCAGGATCCCCGGAACTCGTAAATGGTGACGAGACAGAACTTTCTATTCAAGTTTGATGCCGTGCCTGTTGTAAAAGTTTTTTTTTTTGTGTGTACTTGTCACATTTTACTATTATTTTTAGTTTTATGAACTCTTATACAATGAACAGACATTATTTCTTTTTCAAAACTTCATACATGCCAACTTGTGTTGTAAGTGTACAGCATTTTTTGTTTACTTATCTTAATTTTATTTTTTATAATAAACCTTTGAGATGATGAATACCATACTCAGCACAAACTATCATTTCTATAGGTAACAACAAAAGATGATTTCATACCATAAAACATGGAACCAAATATTTTCATTCAATAATGAACAAAAAGGTCCTATTATTCAGAGTAGAGACCTTTTTTTTTACAGGGCAGTGACGATTTGTTATGATCAATCCTTTTACAAAAGAGAATTCAAACTTGCCACAGGATATCATCCACTATTCAACGTCACTGAGAGATAAGAAAATCAGTTTTATTTCATTACCGAATACGCATCCATAATTCTAACACTAGTCCGAACACAAACAAAACCATTAAAAAATCCCGATAAGCGACAGTCACACCAGCCCACCTCATTAAGAGCCGTATCCGACTCATAAATCACAAGTTATCGCTACCGATAAATGTATAAACATCCTTGTTGGTCATTATTTCCCAGACTAGCCGACCGCTACCTGTCAGGCAGTAAAATATTACCCAATTATAACAGAAAATACGCGAGAACGAGTTAAACAAACCGAAGCCTTATCATGTTTACAAATGTCCCCTCATTAAAAAAGCTCATAAAACACACTAAGTCCCGCCCCAGCTTCCGATCGGAAGAATATTATAAAAGCCAACGGGAGCATAACAAAGAGAGTTAGTTAGTTCCGAACAGTAGTCCGTGGAATAATCACGCCTATCATACGTGAAGAAAATTAGTATGCATTCATATTAGTACCAGTGAAATATGTCACGAGAAATAAAATCTTTCCACGGGTAAATACCATATCAAGTAACGAAATTCTAACATGACAACCTTTTTACTAGAGTCAGTGTAAAAAAAATCTTTCACCGCATAAATACGAACAATTCTAATCACTCTAATAATAGTTCAATTCATGTGTTGTAAATACGAAAGTACTCCCGTTGAAAATACTTTTCCAGTGTTGTGCATTCTCTCGATCAAATGACGTGTCTTTGCTGAATGTCCATAAAACTAAGCAAATAATTCATCCATGTAACCTGATCCGGTAACGAACCATGACAAGCGTTTGAGATAATAAAGCCGGTTAATCGTGAAATTCTTCGAGTGCGACCCAAGGAGAGCAACTGGACAATTCGACCTAGGTAATGACTTCCTATTATTGAAATTAATGTTTTGGTTTCCTATTCATATTATATGCTTTTCTTAATATACATGTTATGCATACATATATCTCCCATAAAAAGAAACATTTTCGAGAGGTACTAAACCAGGGTCATTTGCCTTTAAGTCACAATCCCTAGTATTGAGAAATCACAAGTAAAGGTGGACATGTTGTTACCTATATTAAATGTTTTTATGGTGTTCTTATTTTGTTTGTTTATCTATGTCATATCCGATAACTTTGGCAATTTAAATTTGTTAAAAAAGGTGACTCAGTCTATAAGAATAGGAATGGATGATACAGGATTGAAAGGAAAGAGTTTGTAGAGAGTGCAGTTCTTTAGTCATTTTATTTTATTTGTTTTTATATCCATTATTAACAGATTTGTTTTTTTTTATAAATTCTTGAGAGTTACCACAAAAGTGGCATTCTGAGGTTAACAGTGTATTGTTTTTTTTGTTTTTTTTTTATTCTTGTCTTATATTATGTACAATTTCATTTATGAATATAAGTTTTCTTTGATTCCCAGTGCCTTTTTATTGATATAGAGTTCAGGCGAACGGTATATACTCCCAAATAAACAACCTATGTTCCCTGGGTGTTAGAAAGAGGGTAATGGATACAGCCGCTCGTGTCCGTTAACTTCAGTGCAAATAAATTCTTTTATAAATTGCTGCTAATACCCAACAAAATTGTAGTTTTTCGAGCAACTTTTCAACAAAGGACTAATCGAGTATAGGCTTTATATACTAGAAGCGTCCTTAGCGTCTCAGGCTAATTATACGGAATAACGAGTTGCTCCAAACCAGTGGCGTTACCAGAGGGTTAATCTTTTGATAACGAAACAACGGCCTGAACGTCGTTTAGCCGGGGTGGAGATAATGAGTATTCCTAAATAATGGGTGGGATGTAACAGAACTTTCAGATGATAATAAGTACGGATTACATGAGATGTTGGCACTAGGCAGTTTCCTCGTATGTTCTTAGATCGAAAATGAATTATATCCCTGTACAAAGTGGTTTGCTAGAGCGGATAAAAGTTGAAAATTATTACTTCTGAGGTATAAAATGATTCAATGGATTTTGAAATGCAAATATTCTTCCAAGGGATATTTACAAAATGAATATATATATATATAAATATATATATATATATATATATATATATATATATATATATATATATATATATATATATATATACGTGAGTTAGTTTTTTATACTTGATTCTTTCGAAAAATTAAATAGGATTGAAACATAATCTCAGTGGAATCAACTGCGACTGGAAGATAAATTCTAGTCACTATATACCATCGTTAAGATAACCTATTGAAGGATTTTCATGATGAAAATAGAAACATTCTCACTTGAAAATTGAAAGAAATATTTTTGCCAAGACGAAATATTCGACGACTGAAAAAGTTTTTTTTTTGTAATATTCAGCAGAAAACAACACACTGAAGCCAGATAGATATTTGTAAAAGTAACCCAATTCAGAGAGTCGATTGATTTTCGTTTTATCCAGATTCTAGATGAACAATACGGAGGTGAATGTCTCTCACTAATGAAATAGATAATAAATAACTCTTTGGGAGGCAAGCTTCCATTCAAATACGCTAAAAAGTGAAAAATAATTCCTTTGTATGTGTGACGTAGGTGATTCCGTGAGTTATAGAATCGAAAGCTTGTCGCGCAAAGTTTTCAGTTCGAATACAAAAGCGACAAACTTTTTAATCTATAACTCACGGAATAACCTATGTCACATATCCAAAGCAATCATGTTTTACATTTTAGCGCATGTGAATGAAAGATTTGCCTTCAAAAAGGTTTTTATTAATTATTTTATTTTGTACTTTTTAGTAAGTACGCCTCAATCTTTGCATTTTTGTTCAAGCATAGTTATTATAAGTCGTTTTTCCTGTGAGTACTGATCTTTCCAGTTCTTCAATGAGACCATCTAAAGATCAACTCGTCCGCCATCCTGGAGCTGGCATCTTCAATTCATGAAATTTGACAAAAAACAATAAACTTTCACTTAATTCATAATCTCCGACCCCAAACACCCGACAAAGCAATTTTGAATAGAAACGGTCCATAATCACAAAACTCGTCCACCATCTTGGAACCGCCATCTTGAATTTATGGAATTGGGCAATAAATTCATCATCTCCGATTCCAAATCTCCCCACATACCAATTTTGAATAGAATTGGGCCATAAATACACAACTCGTTCGCCATTATGAGTTCATGAATTTTGAAAAAACATTCATAATCTCCGTCCCGAAAACCTCCACATACCAATTTCGAATAGAATCAGACCATAATCATGGAGATCATCCGCCATCTTGGAACCGCCATTTCAATGAATTTTGACAAAAAAATCATAATCCTCGATCCTGAAAACCCTAAAATACCAATTTTAAATAGAATCGTATCATAATTACAAAACTCATCCGCCATCTTGAGTTTATTAATTTTGACAAAAATTTCATAATCTCCGACTCCGAAAATCCCCACATACCAATTCGGATTCGAATCGGACCAAAAACAAAAATCTTGTCCGCCATCTTGGAGCCGCCGTTTTCGTTTTTTCTGAAACAAAATGTCATATTGCATTGACACCGAGATCATGAACACCTATCAAATTTCAAGGTAATCGGACGACGGGAAATGGGTTGAATTCAATTATAATGCACTCCAAAGTCGTGGCTTGTACCTGGATTCTAGAGGAATATTTTCCAGAATCTTCAGATGTCCAATCATATATCCAGCTTCCAAGTTTGATGCCTGGTGTAGTCTGAAGGCACCTTTTGCCGTTTCTTTCATCACAGTGGCGAAAAATTCAGCATTATCTCTGATGCTGCTGTAAAGCACGTATATATTGCCTCTGTGATTCCCAGACAGGCTAACCTCTGCACTTTCTGCAGCCTGATTTGTGCCGAGTGCTGTTGGTTTTTTGGCCACCATACTAATGAGGCATAAGTGATCATGGATTTGATAATCGTTTTATAAAACCAGTATATAATTTTCGGCTTCAAACCACATGTGACCTAAAATGAAACTGGCCTTGAACAGCCTTCTCAAGGAGGGCTTCAGTATTGCAAGGCCATTCAAAGGGGCAGATTCCGTCCTTTCCAACCTATTTGGGAGGTTTCAAGCTGTGAATGACCCATTTGATCTTTTGGGTGATGGGGATTTTTTCCGCTAGGCTCCAGCTAGTTCTGTTGTGTTGGAGACAAGGCCTTCCAGTTAGGCCCTCTGAACACTTGAGGCCCCCATACATGGTCAGTTTTGCGTCCAGTTCCACCTGACCGGATGCGAATCCGTACCGTGTATATGCATTTCGTCTTCGAGGTATGCGCCAATTCGGTGGCCGGAGCGACTGAAGAAAGCCATTAGTTTTGCCTGACCGGTTGGGCCGTTTGGCCTATT